>WWET01000908.1:70878-106985 GCA_011038615.1 Limnodynastes dumerilii | reverse complement strand
CCCTCCACTTTCCCAGGTCATACTAGATATATTCTAGGCCAGAGGTTCTCAACCAGTGGCACTAGTTTCATTGGTGTAACTTGGACAACTATCTGGTGGTACTTGGGGCAACTGATAAAGGTTGTAAGAGGGAAGCAACCATATTTAACCAGGTGGGATACTAGATGGCAAAGATAATATTTAATAAAAAAAATCTGGGGTCTGAATTTAATATATAACTCAATATCTTTACAAAAACATGTAAATAAAAAGAAAATACAGAAAATATCTATGTAGGTATTGGGTATGTATCTGCACGATATGCAAAGTGGTACTTGACCTGATTCCATAGTGACATAGTAACAAAAAGTTTGAGGACCGCTGTTCTAGGCCATATCTTTATTGCAACTTGAGCTAAAGAATTGGAAGAATTAATCTGGGGAAAATAATTTCTAAAATCCACTATAATCTTTTTATGGAGATCACGAGCGTGCAATACTCTAGCTCTCCTCTCCCCAAATCATCAAATGATTTGCATGGCACGACTGTGTCAGATGGTGAAAGAACAACACTGATTCCATCTTTGTATGCAGATCCATTACTTTTCAATCTTAATGAGCAGCTGAACTGAGTTTATTACTAATTAATTTTTGAGTAGCCGGATTGAGTTTATTACCTATTTAAAATGCTTGGTTTTTCTCTTCCACTTTCTTTATTATTGTTAATGACTTTATGGTCCTTAAACATTGTATTGTTACACTGTAATTGTATGTCCCACTCCCTTGATTGTGTCCCCTATATGTTCCTTCCCTAATACCCTTTGAAAATTGAAAATTTGAATAAAGACTATCGATAGAAAAATTATGTCAAGCTGAAACGATTGTCAAGCAATGTCCCACAAAGTAACTTTGTAAATTGCACACTTGTATAATTCTTACATTATTGAATAATTGGCAAATTTTCATGATTTTTTTTTTGCTTTTACTGGTCCTGATGTAAGATATTTTTAGCATAATAAAAAAAAACTATAAGTCCTTAGTCCAACATTTCAGTTTATTCAACTTTTCTCAGGAAAAAAAAAAAGTAAATCAACTCACCAAAACCAAGTTGAATTGCAAGGGGAAGTGAACTTTAAATATTCAGAGAGAATCAGAGTTAGATTTCCAAGCTCAACTCTAAAATACAATTTGTTCAATTTCTGTATTTTCACTGCATACATAGTGGACATAGTTTGACCACATGCAGATTTGCTCATATGTTTATGTTGTTGTTTCTAAATCTTGATCAGTTTCATTGTATGTAAAGATCTTACTAGTGCCTTTTATTATTTCAGTTGAGATACGGAACTGTACTTTTTTTCTTCTTTTTTTAATGTATGCCTAATGAGCTAATATTTTTGAAAAGTTTAATTTGTATTAGTTATAGAATGAGGGATCATATAAAACTGGAAGGTCTGCCAGTTGAATACTGTAGCTAATAACAGCATTTTGAACTTGCACTGTAATTTCTACTCAATCAGAGTTGTTTTCATTTGAGGCTGTATTGTAAGAAAGTCTTTAAATGCATCCTTGTATTCAAAACATTTCACAGAATGCTGAATTAATGCTTGTTTGTTTAACAAATTCATTATCTTTCATTCATTCTACACACAGACCTTGCCCTTTTACAAGTTGTATCACTGACAGGAAAGCCTTCTGTCTACCGTGGGATTTCCTATGATGTTTAAAGGGCATCATTCAAAAAGAAGTCAGCAGGATTAATTAGTAGGGCCCTTTCAATTTTTTCTTTTCTATGAATAGCAGAAATGTCAGCTGATCTATAGGAAATATGCATTGATATTACTGGCGGTAGTCATAGTAAATGGTATTGTCAATGCATGTCAGTATGTATATATATATTCATAAATGTACCTGTTTCCAGGCTGATGAGATCCGCATCCAAGATTGAGAGAAAATTGGATCATGTGGGATTCCGTGGAAGGCAGAACAGGAAGAACATGGAAAAAATCTACAGCCCATACATTTAAATGATGTCCTCTGTGACTACTTTGCTTGAGACAAAATTTAGTGGCTGGAGTCTGCAGATCTGGGCTTATAACAGTAGAAACCAAAGACGGAGCCTTAAAACAACAACAACATCGAAAGACTGGATAAATATATGTATCAAAGAAATCTATAGTAATGTACACATATTTCCAATAAATGTTGAAATAATATCTGCTACAATGAAACTTTGTTAGTTCATAGATATTTATAAAATGTATTTGTAAAAGACTTTGCATGTAACATAATAAAGGATCAGCAAATGAGGTATTTTAATATAGTCAACTGATACCATGTGGCTGTGTGTGGTAGACACATAAACTAGTTGGGTAAGTATATATACATTCAGTTCCCAAGACTTTCAGTTATGTTTATTTGAAAATAATTGGAAATAATTGACATTCTACAAGTTACAAGAATTGCTAGACCAATATGTTTTAATGAGAAAAATAAATAAAGGACAGACAATATTATAAAGTGAAGTGGTGCTTTTTAACAAATCTTCAGACTGCTCTCATGACCACCATTTAACCTTGTGGTCAACATTAAGCTATTACTTTCTGATGCATCACTATAAGTCTGGGTGGCAGTGCTTTTTCTTCATGGAATTAAAAAATAAACAAGCACAATATTTATTCCAAAATAGTTCACTATACTTGCTTACACAAATACCTTGTAGGATGAATAGGAAAGTGTATCCATCACAATTTCCTCCTTCTTCCCATCTATTAGTGCATAGAGTACAACATCATTGTCATGGGATTCCCCTGGACTGCACAGTCCACCTAAATATAGCAAAATGCATGAAATTAAGTCACAGTTTCAAATGAAAAATATAATAGTCATATATAAAACTTTAAAATGTATGCCACAGATGGTTCTATGGATTACCTCAGATCAAATTAATATGCATTGTTAATGTTACAAACAGGATTGTCCTCAGTATTAAGCATTTATACTGGGTAACCTTTTAGAGAGGTAGGTACATTACTCACACAAAATATTTATATTTTAACATGACTTTGGAATGCCAGATGAAGATTCAAAACAATGCTCTGCATCTGGGTCTGTAATAAAGGGGGAGGGGGTCTCAGTGGCAAATGCAGGATTTTTAATTTGTACATGTGAGGTACAGATCTAATAGCAGTAGCAGTATACAATGTATTAGTAGAGAACACTACACAATGGACTAGAGGTTGTGTCAGTACATGAGAAATGTTAAATTCATTATGACCCATTCACCCACCCAGCCTACTTCGATGTTGCACAGGCCAGTACTATCTTCTTCTATGTCCACACTGCTGCGAAGTCATGCCCCTTTTAGCAGCACCCACAAAGTTACACCCCTTTTTCGAGGTTTTCCATTTTTGGTGATTTAAAAAAAAAAATATTAAATGTTCACTGTGGGTAGAAGGGTGTTTCTGGGCAACCAGAACCCACCCCCATGGGTGCGCCACCGGGTCTTCTTGGGGGGAATGCTATTAAAATAATAATATATATTAAACTGTTTTACAGCTACTCAAGCATGTTAGACAGTCTGACTGTGTAGATCCTATGAGTGAAAAGTCTGGGTAAGGTACTGCTGATTATTCTGTCCACATTCAAAATCCTGACAGTAAAAATGTCAACGCTCAAAATGTGGATTGGTACAAAATGTCTACAGGTCAATATATAAATGTCGACAGGTATAAAAAAAACCCAAAGAAATTAAGATGGGAAGATGTAGTACTCCCATATACAATAAAATACAATGGGGCAGATCCAGAACTACGCATTTCCGCGAATTTACGTGTGGCGGAGACGTAAATTCGCAGATTTGTACGCACTGCGCATGCGCACCACAGAAAATACGCACATTCACGTAGCGTATTTTAGAACGTATGGGTGAATCACGTATTTCACACGTAAATACTTACGTGTGGGCGTGCCAAATTTACGTTAGTGAACAATATGTGCGCTTTACGTGAACTAGGCGGGGGGTGGTATTTAAAGTGTACAGTATGGGCGTGCTAAGCTGCATACGTTCGCGTAGTCAGTACGTCCGTTAGCGGACGTATGCTGTTACGTTAGGAAAAGTTAAGGTAGGGTTTGGGCTGCGTAATTTGAGAAAATACGTCCGTGCAAGGGGTGTGCCGTGGGGAGTGTAGCGACCTTACGTGTACGAAAATACGCACCGCGGTACGTACGCACACACGTAGTTCTGGATCAACCCCAATGAATGTAAAAAAGTGAGCAGGATAAGGGGCATACACTACCAGGGAATAGGATTTCTATATCAATATGTTACAAATTTACTTTTTAATTTTCACATTTATAAAAATATCTGCATTGCACAATTTGAAAAATATTAACATCTACTCATTGCTGCATTACAATTCTCAAAATGATTTCCAAAGTGTGTGGTGCCAGCAGCACAGGGGCATTATTGTGAGCAGAGGCATAGCAGAGGCAGGAGAAGCTCCCCATCCTCAAAGTGGCAGCTATTGCACCTCATTTATATTGGAATATTTGCGATGCAAATATTAACTATCCTGGTGCAGTTCAGACAGTACACGGACTGAATGCATCCTCTGACAATTAAAAACTTTGTGTGTGTCTTGAGCTTTCTCCAATCAAAATTCAATACCCTAGCACAGACTTAGTTCAGCAGACAGTTATGCGAGGAAGAATCAGGACAGGGGTAGCACTAAACGGCAAAGAATCAGTACAGAATAGGAAAATAAGTCAGTACAGTAGGAGGATAATAATATATCAAGTAATGAATGTACTTTTTTTTAAACAAACAATTTTTTTAACCCTTTGCTCCCCCCAACCTCAAAACCTGACTATGGACAGGATCCTAACTTCCATGCATATACCGCACACACGGAGGTCATACAGTCCGTACAGAAGAAGGGAGTGAACTTCTCTTTTACTCCCCTCTCTTGTGTAGAGTTTAAGTCACCTGTGGCCATAATGCAGCCTTAAGTCACACCTGCAGCTCAGCGGCCCGTACGACCGCTGTTCCGAGAGCAAGCTCTAAATCCCACCCACTGGTATAATTTATGTGCATTGCCAGTCTGACAGCCGAATTCCTCATCTTGCGTGCAGAATTCGGCTGTACTTATTAAGTGTTAATCCGGTCCTATGCCTCTAGATGTGACTGCTGCTATGGTGTCAACCTCCAAGTTAAGGCCAGAGAATACACTGCAGGTCGGATTTAGAAAAAAAGACAAAAGCACAGCCAAAATGAGCACTGCGCATGTTCACAAAAGGAGCTAGCACAGAAGACGGGTGCAAGTGTGCCCATCCGCCTGTGTCCGAATCTGCCTTTACTGCACCTGTGAAAAGGGGTGGTTTTCTCATTTAACTATCCACAGTAGTTGTGGAAAGCGCAAGACACTGTTGTGGTAAAAAGTAAAAATAAATAATAATAAAAAAAACTGTTAGATAAATTAAAAAGAAAAGATTATTAAGCTATGCACGTATCAGTATACACGGATGGTACAGTGAAACTGTGAATGGCTCATTAAATTAGTTTAGGCCCCCTAATCATAATCTCTTAAGTACAGAACTGAGTTCCGTACTCCAGAAGATACACTTGAGTAATATCTGGTGCGCACATGCACCAATTTTGCTGGTCAGGGGACTCACACAAATGACTTGTGTTATTAGTTCTGGATCTGGTCCCAAGAACTGAAATGATGTGGCAATTATAAAGTATCATACTTTCCTTAGGAAGTAGGACAGTATGGCAAGATATAGAAAAAACATACTGCAAATATAACATTTGCTTTTCACTCTTTAAAGCAATCTGAACTAGGGGTTTTACAGATCACAGTAAAAGCAAAAGCTTCTGGCAATAACAAACTATAGTAGTGTTTTTACAGTTCTTATAATGCAGCTATCGTTCAGAATGCAAAGAATGACTCTGTATTGAACTTTACAATGATGTGGTTGCCCAGGTAATATTTCTATTAACAAGTTCACAAGCAGTCAGGAAACCCGTTTTCCTGTTGTTCTTCCAGGTGTTTAATAAGTTAAGCCCTGGAGTTCATGCTGTTTTCTTTTCCTGTGGTCTGCTCAGGCTAAACAAGGTTCTAGAACTATTCTCATTAGCAACAAGTGTCTTTTACAAATGTGCATTGTAGACAGTGTGCCTGTGTTCGCTAGGTAAACATGTTTTCACAATAAATGCATCAGAAAAAACTCAATCTCAAAAAAACTCAAAAAAACATCCTACATTTTAGTAAGCATGTAAGCATCATAAAACACAATTTTGTAACAACAATAAAAGTCATAATAGTCACCACCATGCAAAACAGTGTCCTAGTCTCCACTATACAACTCTCAGTTCACTCTAAAAATCGCCACACAATATAGACTATATATTATAATTCCTGTATCTCCAGCCTCCCAGTATTCCCCATCATGGGTCTCCAGCTTCCCAGTATTCCCCATAATGTGTTTCCAGCTCCCAGGATCCCCCATCATGTATACCTAGCTCCCAGTATTCCCCATTAGGTCACTTCAGCTCCCAGTTTCCTCTAATATGTGTCTCCAGACTCAAAATATTCAACTTTTGACTCCTGTACTTACTTACCATTGAAATCTTCTCTCCATCTGGCTGCTGCTCTCCTCCATGGTGGGCTTTGATGTGAATGACACTGATGTGACCTTAGGTCACTGCAACGTGATTCAGGAATTACAAAGCAATGAGAGGTGCTGCTTCACTCTGCCTCTGCTTGTCACACACGACACACCAAATGTATGAGAACCTTAGATTGTTTAACAGCGTTGTCAATCTTAGGGATTAGCTGCCTGTTAATCCTGGTGCCATCATGCATCACAACCCCCCGCTTACCGCATGGCACTAGCACTACTCCTAGTCTCTCCTGATCTGCCATAAAACAGGGTCAGATCCAGACATACGTACGCTAGCGATTTTACGCCCAGTAGTATTTACTGCGCATGCGGGTGGCATATATTACAACACATAACTCAGGACGGCCGTAACACTCTCTCACTATGTACAAAGGGGCGTTCCTAAAATACGCTAGCCGTATTTAAGTATTTAAGTTCCAACTATGCTTTGGGGGAGTGCATAGTACTTATGATAGCGTAAATACGCTACGCTAACAAACGTAACTAGGACGTAGGTCTGGATCTACCCCCAGGTGAGTAATATAGGTCTAACAAGGCTTCTGGGATTGATCTTATTTTTAAAATAAATGCTACCTTATTCCTTAAACTGTCACATGTGGCTTTTGTTGTTATTTTTAATTGATTTATCTAGTTCATCTTTCATTTTATTTAGTTTCACTTACAGTATTACATATCATTTGACTAATAAAGAAGAGGCAACCTGTTGAGCCAAAAATCCTGATCATTGCCACAAAATTGTCAGATATGAATTACAAGTTGTCTGACACATGTTAAAAAAGTTAACGTTAGTGATAGCACAATCACTCAAAACACCATCTACTGTACTGTAGCAAATACCTGTACTTTATCTGATTATCAAGGGGGGGGGAGAGAGAGAGAGAGTATTTGTATATAGATTAAAGTAGGCACTTGCCAGCTCACAACACACAATCAGATGGTGCTTAGAACAGCCTAAAATATTACTCTGAATGGGCCTGATCCAGACCTAGTTAAGTGCATGAACTTAGTTACTCCTGGGCTAAACCATGTTGATTGCACGGGAGTCATATTTCATCTGTTGCAAACAGCATTAGAGTTGAGGTGATGTTTCCTATCCCAAGTCTAAATAACAGTGTGATAGTAAAGCTGGTCAGTATCTGTGTGCAGTAAGCAATTCAAAGCTATATCCCTGCATGCAAAGAATACAATTAGCTTGACTCCCCCTGAAATCAACATGGTTTAGTCCAAGAGTAACTAAGTTCAAGCTCTTAACTAGGTCTGGATCAGGCCCAATATTTCAGCATAGTAGCAATCGAAGTAAGCTGCATAATTTCAAGGCCAAATGGGTCTATTTTTCTTGCTGCTATCTGAAGAGCAATTTAACTTAAAATAGGCTGCAAATTGTAAAAAATAAAAATAAAAAACAAAGTACCAGTTCTAGAATCAAGTAAAATGCTTGTTTTTTGCACGCCAGAAGCTGATGCATTAAATACAGAGTGAGAGTGCAAAATACTTCCCGATAACTATATGCATGAAATCTATTTTTAAAAATCACTTAATTGTGCAATTACAAACCAAACAGTTTTCTCAACTTACCCATGCTGAAATAAAATCGTAGGTTCCCGTATCCTGTGGTATCCATATAAGGGGTACATAATTTCCTCTCCTCATCTTTGAGAAATACAAGAGAAGAACCTGATTCTATTGTTCCACACTCAGTGCCAATGACAGCTCCGAGAATTTCCCACCTGGAAAAATAAAGATTTCACCATGGGACATGCTATTTTTAGCAACTGTTTACAGAATTATATTTGCATATGAATTGGCACTCAAAATAACAAACATCACACAGGTGAGATTATTATCTATTCATTTCTAGTGGAATAAAGTGAATTATAAGGAACAAGTATGAATTGAACAACACAATAGGTCTCACTTATCTGCTTTCAATAGAAAATTCATTTTAAGAGATTAAGAGGTAGGTAAGAAAAATGTTCCCTATTTAGTAAATTATTGATAAAGCTTAAATCTATTTTATTTTTGACACCTTAAGATAGACATTTGTACACCTTAATATGTACCAGAAACATATACACCAAAGGTATCCTCACATAAGCTCTGCATGGTTGCTTATAGTTAGTATTTATTTTCTGTTTCTGTGCCTTGTTTACTTATGATAGTTATATTAAATATAAACAAACAAGTTTTAAACAATATTGCTTTTTCTGATGTTCTGTATGTTGAATATTCAATAAAAATTAATAAACATTAATTCTATATTCATCTTTTGAGGTTTTTTTTGTTATACTTGTTTGACTTAGGCCTGAAGACAGGCAGGGAGGTGAGGTTGGACTACTTCTTTCCCCAAATTGCACATTCACAGTTCTACCGAATGTCCCTTCAATTACTTTCACATCCTTTGAAGTACAAGCTGTTTGAATTTTCAACTCTTTTTCTCTGTGCGTGGATGTGCTCTATCTCTGCCCAAATACATCTTGCAATAATTTCTTCAACACTTGCGAGGCTTCCTCATTTCTTGGCCTCTTCCAATGGAGTGATTTACCAACTCATAATGATGGCAATTACATTGCTCTTGTGTTTTGTAGACTGTTCTCAGTCTCTAATCTTACTAACTCTCTTCACCTTGCTAACATCACCTTATCACTTGTAATCTTTCCCCCACTAGTTTTACCCCTTTGCTGTCTAATGCTTAGTTAAAACTTTACACACCCATAGAAATATTAATGCTGTCAATATTAACCAACTTTTTCAATCTGTCCAACTACTGTCTCCAATTCCTAATTTGCACTCTCCTGACATTGATGTATATCTCGTTCTCCCCATGACTTTCTAACTTACACCAACACTAATCACACTAATCAAAATGCTCTGGACAATGTTAACTCCCTACTGAGCCCTCCTATGCAAAATTCACTAACTTCTATCAATGCCTAATATCTTTCACTGCACTTTAAGACAAGATTGACAAGATAAGACAGTAAATGTCATCCTCCTCCTCTTCAACTAACATATTACTCAGCCCCTTTCATCCACACTCTTGCACCATGTCCTCCTTTCAACCCACAAATAAAGAGGAAGTATCTTCACTTTTTCGCTCTTCCTGCTAGACTGCTAGCTGCCCTTATGATTCTGTACCCTCACAAGTTAGTTGATGTCTATCTTCTGTGCTTATTTCTATCTTAACCACAATCTGCAATCTCTATCTCTCTCTACTGGTATCTTCCCGTGTTTAATTAAGTATATGCTAATCAATTAAATTCTGAAAAAAACCTCTAACCCCAACTTTCCTTTATAACATCTGCCTATTTCCAAGTTTATATGCCCCTCAAAGTGTCTCAAAAGACTTGCGTACACTTACCTCATTCAGTTCCTTTCCTCACAAAATGGTATGGATCCTCTTCAGTCAGGCTTTCGTTCCCAACACTCCACCGAAACTGCATTGAGCAGGGTGGCCAATGATTTAATCACTGCTAAATCTAAAGGTCAATAATCTCTACTAATTCTCCAGGATCTTTCTGCTGCTTTTGATACTGTTGACCATGCTCTTCTCATACAAATTTGTAATCCATAGATATTCAGGACACAGCCCTTTCCTGGTTCACACCCTACTTATCTAATCGCTATTTCAGTGGTTACAAATCTCGGATTCACCTCCTCTGCTCTGCTGCTTTTGATACTGTTGACCATGCTCTTCCCTATCTGTTGGAGCACCACAAGGCTCAGCGTTAGGTCCATTGTTCCTTTCTATCTATACCACTTCTCATGGACAGCTAATAAAATCATTTGGATTTCAGTATGATCACTTTGCAGATACACAAATCTACTTATCCACTTACTGACCTCTCCCCAATTGTGTAACTAAATGTCTCTCTGCAATTTCATCTTGGATGTCCTCCCGCCATCTCAAACTTAATATATCAAAAACTGAACTAATAATGGGCTGTATTCACAGATCCGTTTTCACTTGAAGTTGCGTGCATATTTTTAGGTACATTTAAATTGTGCGTATGTGTAGTAACTTTATTTATTTAAATAACGTAGAACATAAGTAAGTGCTTTAGGCATGAACATGTGAATCGCACTTGGGTACATACGTACGGATGGGCGGGGTTGAAATACGTACCTAAAAGGTTACGTGAAAGAAGGTGGGGGGAGGCATTTAAATGAGTCTTTGAGGGAGCGGTCACAAAGAATCACACGTACAGCATACATATACGCACATATATACGCATAGGTGGTCTATGCAGACGCGTGTCTACGATTGCACGGCCGTGAGAGGGGAGTGTCATGGCTGTTGGTGGGTGTTGGCTTGCTACGTGCATGCGGCCCAAAATTTCCACCTGCTAATAAAAGCTAGCCATCTGGCCTCTCTATTTCTCTTAACAATGAAACAATCTACTCATAAAGCTTGATACTTACGTGTTACCCTTCACTTTGAGCTGCTCTTTGTTCCCCAAATACAATCTTTTTTTTAAATCATGTTACATACATCTAAAAACATTTCCAGAATACACAAATATCTTACACAAGACACTGCCAAAACTCTTATTCATGCATTAAAAATCTCCAGCATTGATTATTGCAATGCTCTTTATTGGCCTCCCACATTATACAATTACCCACCTAAAGTCTATATTACATACAGCAGCTAGACTGATTTCTCCTGTAAAATGTTTTTCTAGAGCTGCTCCACTCTGTCGGTGTCTACATTGGTTACCTGTATTTTACAGAATCAAATACAAAATTCTTTAGCTAACCTACAAAGCCATCAACAAGACTGCACCAGCATACATATCCTCACTCATCTTAAAATACATCCCAGTTCGCTCTCTCAGACCGTCAAAGGACATAAAGCTCTCCTCTACTCTAAACAAATGCTCTAATTCCTGGTTACAGAACTTTCCCTGGACTGCACCTGCTCTCTTCATTAAACTTCCTTGCCCACTAAAGCTGGGTACACACTGCACTTTGTTTCTCACAATCTAATTTCTTTAACGATTTTTGTAACGACAGGCTCCCAAGATTTTTCTGTCGATGCTTCGTTCATCTGGCAAATTAAGCTTTCTATAAAATCTCTTTGATGGTGCATGCGTTAACACTTCAACGATATTGTGTGAATCGGTCGTCTAATCATTTGATTGGAACAATTATTGTGTGAAAAAAGTGCACTGTGTACCCAAGCTTTAGACTATCCTCTAATTTCCAGACTTTTAAGCGCTTCCTTAGAACTTATTTATTCAGAAAAACTTACCAAACTCCTCAACCTACTTCTTAACATTTGTCTACCCAATTTACAACTACTTTGCTATCCAGATTTCCTTTGATGATTAATAAAATCTTGGACAATTTTTTTTGCCTTACTTAAATATCCTTCAGTTCTGGTACTTATGCTGCGTGTGATATTTAGCACTTGCTGTTATGTATGAATCCTTAATGTCCTTTAGGGGTGTGGGTTTTGTCGCAACCGGCCCTATGGCCATAGGGCCGTTCTCTCCCAGCCAGTTCTGAAGAGGCAAAGTAATCGATCCCTGGAGCACTGAACATGTTGCTCTAAATGGTAAGTATGAAATCTAACCCCAACCTTTCCCTAATCCTTACCCTAACCCTCCACTTCTATTACCCTATCTAACCCTCCCTTCCCCACAGCCTGACCCTAACCCTCCCTTCCCTGCAGCCTGACCCTAACCCCTCCCTTCCCCACAGCCTGATCCTAATCCTAACCCTCCTCTTCCATGGCCCTAGCCTTCCCTTCCCCAGAGCCTAACCCTAGGCCTCCTCCTAATACTAAAGCTCCCCAGAAAGGTTACTTACCTCACCTGTAGTGTTTGCCTTGGACGACAGGTGAGGCTAGTCCAGTGGGCAGTGGTTCCGGAAATAAATGGGTGAGTATGCCGATCGGCATACTCACCCTTTCAGAAAAAAAACATGTAAAATGGCTGCCTATTCAAAATAGAACAGCCGAAAAAGAACTTTCACTATCTCTACTTCTGAAAAACAGTCATTGTGCCAGGGACTCCAACTGGTCCTTTATAGTCTTGTTTAATGATTGTTAAAATGGCGAGATATAAAAACCTATAAATAAATAAATAAGTTAGACCTGCTTGAAACTCAAACATGGTGTAGTGTATCACTGTGTATCGTCACAATTACACTCAATAATGGAGACTTAGGCCCGTATTCACACCTAAGAAGCGTTTGCTTAATAGGTGCGTATTTCTACGAAATGACCTACTACGCATGCGTTAGGTATGTAAATTGCCTCCATGAGGTCGTTAAAGACAGCACAGAGTAATTTAGTTAGAAAGAGATGGCCTTAAGCCACCTCGGGGAGTGATTCGGTAGAAATGGGAGGGGGGGGGAGGATTTAGATTAGCCGGGGAGGGTGGGGAAAGGAAAGGACCTTAAGAAGAAAACTACACACAGTTAGATAAGGTGTCCCAATGGCACTCGTAAGTGCCATAAGGTACCTAAAAACTGGGCAGTGGGGGGCAGGGGTGGGGATCGGAGAGGTGTGAATCTGGTCCTTAGACCTGAATGCAATACACAACTGAGACTTTATGCATTCAGAGGGATGGACAAAAAATTCAATGTACACTAAGGGCACCCAATCCAGACACAAACATAAATGTAAGAATGCACAATTTGTGATTAAACATTTGCACCATCCACAAGGCAAAGTATAGGAAGCTGCTGAAAGCTCACACTTGTACTGAACTATTGCAGCAGCATTTTACTAATGGTAAAATGGAAATGCTTTTATTGATTGAACTTAAACCCAAGTTATGTTCCTTGTTATTTCCAGGCTGAATCAAGCACGCTGTGTTTGATACACTATTGGTTTTCTGCACAGCTTTACCATGATCACAGAAAGCACAACTTTATGCAAAGTTCAAATTTTATGTACAACCAGCTTTTAGAAAAATATGTTCAGTTGTAAAAACTAGCATACTATAATGATCAATTTAAAGAGGCCATTGCCATGTCCCCAAGATTTATAATTCATGAACAACAAAACTGAGCAGTATTTTAGGAGAAAAGAAATCAACAATTAATTGATAAAGGCTTGATCCTGAAGTGTTAGTACACAAAATATAAAAATTAACTCCAAAAACAACGAAAAAATGGCTTTTATTTTGGTGATTCTAAAAATGTAAAAAACATGAGTCCTCCTACTGCAGATACAGGTTGTATCATGCCTATATGATGCATAAAATGTACTGGCCATAGATCACAATACTTAACCTAAAAACCATGGTTCCTACATCATTTAATTTGTTTGCTGTATTAGATTTTTTTTTTCATTTGTGATTGCTGAAAAATTTTATTGCAAGGAAATGGAAAAATGATAGAATTTATTCCTGCCTAATCTTCACCTTCTTTTTCCAGATCATGTGTCTCTTGACATCTAACCTAGAGAGGCAGATATTGTAATTTTCTGTGATCTTTTCAAATGTGAACTGTATATCATTAAAGTCTTTGGTCAGTGACTTCCACTGCTCTATGTTCATTACTAGTTTATAATTTGGAAAACACAGCACTAAGTGGCATTTAAATCCCATAGCGTAAAATAAGGGAAAAAAAAGGTCCTGTGGGGAAAGAAGCACTTGAGGTACAATACAGTTGAGATACAGCTTGATTTACTTGGCAGTCAATTATGATTGTCACATTCTCTTTGGTTCACTGCATTTAAATATGCTCTATTTGCTCTAAGTGAAGTCAATGTCTATCTATTGACCTAAGTACTAACCTAGGCTTGTAATGTAGGCCATTTAAACAAAGTACAAAAAGTATAAAAAAAAAACTGAACTAATTCAGTATTTATTGAAAGTCAAACAATATGTTTCTTTCAATTGTTAGAACATTTGCACATCACATATTGCAAAACAAATACCACTAAGATAACTTTGGACTGGATCCAGAATTGATACTGACAGTCATCTTACATACAGTGCATGCGTGAGTCTGCTGTCAGTTCGCACTGTGCATGTGTTGTACTGTGGCTTGCGTAATGGAACGCAGCCGAATGCTATATTCTGATGCGGAAGTCACTCTCTGACTGCAGGGCGGGACCATGCACAATGCGTGCTTGATATGCGTAGTGGGTGGTATCTGGAATACAGATCGTACAATAAGGGCTTGGCTAAACCCATACATACAGTTACAATGTTCAAAAAGTATATATGATCTTTCACACAGTTTAGCGTCCGGTGCTAATCATAAAGGTGAGTGAAGTAGAACCAGAAAGTGTAATAATCAATATAATATGGACAGTGGGACGCTGCTCCATTAGGAAGATACCACTTCCCCAATATAATGGTAAACAAAAGATAGAATAGGAGCGCAAGTACAACATCAGTTTATTCAAAATACAAAGAGTTAATACACATATAAGTAAAAGAATAAGACATCTCTCCATCAACTTGTGTATAAATATAGAGGCTCTTAAGAATTCCAAAATTATCTGCCTATGTATGATCTGCATTATTGCTCCACATAAAATAGGACATCTGATCACGAAAACATTCAAAGGTGATATACAGTGTTAAGTTATGGCCTCCATTTATACTGCATATGTTGCTAACTTGCCGGTATTAACTTACAGAGTTTATTTACTGACTTTTTATTACTGACTTTTCTGCTTATCATTTATACGGAATACCTATAAACTTTTATACTACTTTCCAGTGAACCTTCTGTCTACAAAGTATCTGACATAAAAAAGTCACCTTTTTGAATTTATTAACCACAATTCATGGGAGCCCCTATATTTATACACAAGTTGATGGAGAGATTCTATTACTTTAGTCTTTTATATTGTCTTATACTTTTACTTATATGTGTGCTAACTCTTTGTATGCTACGATGCCGGCCTTACTGACCTCGGGCGGCCGTAAGGCGCCCGTAGGTCAGGATCCGGCCCATTGTACCAGCACTCCTATTTCAATGTTTTTCCCCTTACATACAGTGCTGCATTCTGTATGTGGCCCTTCACATGAGGACACTTAAGGTAGGGCTTTGCATGTGAAAGGCTTGTACGTGTGAGGGGGGGGGGGGCAGGGGTTTTTCATTTGCCCTGCAGGTACGGACTATAGGACAGAAAATTCCATAAATTAACTCTGTTGCCGAAAGCTGATGTACAGAATCTGCTATTAATGCTGGATCTGGTCCTTTAACTTTGACAAGTGAAAAATAGCATTAAATATCATGCTTTCTATTAACAACTAATGTTGACATGTTCGTTACAGGCTTATTATATTTTTTAGTCTTTTATTGTAAACGTATTTCTATTCTATGTGATGCTAATATTTTTTTATTTAAAAGGCAATGGTTATTTTTTTTTATAAAATGAGACCATAGTATTTCTCACATTACATGCAGCATAGTTCAAACAATGGACTTGATGCAGAGTTTGAAAAAAAGAGGAAAACAAGTAGAAGTACTGTATACACCTGGGCAAAACCATGTAACACTGGAGATAGTCCATTGTGAGAGTAAAATTGGACTTAATTGTAACTAGAGATTTTATTGCTAATTATTAACATGTGTTTAAGTATTTATTTTTCCAGAAAATATAACTAAAGAGATACAGAGGATATGTCTTTGGATAGAAAGTACTCTACCTTTCATTAAGTGTTTTTTCATTGGACATGGAATATAACAAATTCAGGTATCATATAAATATATAATATAAAAGATATGACATAAAAAACCTGAATTAATAACATTGGGCCTGATTCAAACTTTAAAAGGAGCTTGAAGTTAAGAGAGGGAAGTTACTCCTGGGCTAAACCATATTGTTTTCAGGGGAGTATTCTTCGCATGCAGGGATATATCTTTGAATTGCTTACTGCACACAGATACTGACCAGCTTTATTATTACACCGCTATTTAGACTTGGGCTAGAAAACGCCGCCTCTCAACTCTAATACTGTTTGCAGCAGATGAAATATGACTCCCCTGCAATCAACATGGTTTAGCCCAGGAGTAACGTTCCTCTCTTATTTTGAATATGTGAATCAGGTTCTCAATTTCAAGCTCCTTCTTAAGTCTGAACCAGGACCATTTTAAATTTTTGTGCTCCTTCATTATATACCTTATGCTACATTCCTACTATGGCCCCTGTCCATTAGGATATGAAGTTATGGGACCGTATTCACAGATACAATTTTGCCTGGTTTTCCGTGCGTATATTTAGAAGCGGTTTAACTGCACATGCGTAGTAACTTTTCCATGCGAGTTATGTAGGATTTAGGCACAGTCATACATATGGAGGGGCGTGGTTGTCTTCCGTACATATTAAGTTGGGGGGGGGAGAGGCATTTAAATGAGCTTTTGAGGGCACGGTTAATCATGTACACCACATGTACGTAAGTAACATACACACGCAAGTACACACGTACAGTTAAGGGTGCCCTATGGAAGCGTAATTCCCCGAAAACTCGTCTATGCTTGGGGAGTGTCATGGGAGTTGCCTTGCTACGTGCGTGTGTATATTTGTGTGCTTTAGACACACGGATCTGTGAATCCGGTCCATGATTATCAGTGTTAACAGTTTTCACCAAGCATGCATTTTTTAACCTCTTACGAGATCATTTCTGAGTAGTTGATAAGTAAGAGATGTAACATAGTGACATAGTTGATGAAGTTGAAAAAAGTACACCAGTCCATCAAGTTCAACCTATAATGGATCTCCTGCGATCCCTATATTTATAATTGAAGTTAATCCACATGAAGCAACCTCCAAACTGTTGCAATCTTACAAAATCCCTGCTGACCCAAGAGGAAATCCTATTTCTCCCTGGCTCCAATTCTGTCCTTCATTTAAATTCAAATTATCAAACATTTACCCAAAATAATCAGTAACAAAAAAGTATGCCATTCATAATCAATATTACCAAGATATGTCCTGATCAGACAGTTATTAAAATAACACAGTAAATACTCTAAAAGTATAAGACTATAATATAATTGGGACCAATTGCAATTTAGCAATAACTTTGTACTACTTTAAAGTAAGAATGTTTCATGTGTTGACTTGCATAATTACAAATTTAAAAATGTAGTGGCAATGTGAAAAAGCAAAACAAAAAAATGTAATAATATGTAGTGACAAGACCCAAAGGTTTAAAAAATACTATAGGTTTGAGTTGGGAATTACAGGCAGTTATACCATTGTTTAAAAAATGTTCCCACTATATATTAAAATCTCTGATGACAGCTCATCACAGTAAGAACACATTACATTTTCACCTAATAAAGAGGTTCCTAAATTATATTACTCTTATTTTATGCAGTTGCTATATAATATTTATGAATTTAGATTTCTGAATGATTTTAGTCATCAAATCATTTTAGTCAAATTCCGTTTCCTTCTGCCAGTTTCATATTAATTTTAGAAAAAGAGGAATTTGCGAGGAAATATATCTTTTTGCATGTTTTGGATTATATTTTAAAAGCCAAGCTCTTTGAACTCAGCTGAAATTTTAGCACAGATAGTGTGATAGTCAGACACTAAGGTAGACATCTACTCAGCTAAGTTTGTGTAAAAAAAACCCAACAAAAACAAAACTAAAAACAACTACCACAAAAAAATTTTTTTGTAATAAAATGTTTTATTAAAATGGCTTTTCAACTCAGAGCTTTTCACATAATTTGAAGAGTCTCTGTTTGTGAACACTGAACTGATAATATAATGAGTGAGCACACCTTTGGAAAGCATACCGAAGTGTACATTTGGCAGCCGGCTACACAATTGTGACTTATGTTTATAGTCATTTAAACTAACTTTAAAAATCCTGCATAAATGCTGGCATAAACTGGCAATAGTATAGTGCAGAATGGCTTAAAACTTCATTAACTAGTGCTAATTAATAGCTTATAACTGTGGCATTACTGTAGAACAGCGTTTAACTGTTTGGAGCTGATTTATTGAACTGTGGTTAGTGCAAACCATTTACCTACATTTACAGTCTGTCTCTCTATATTTACCTCTGCTCTGGGCTGATGCAGCTGACATCAGTAAGAGAATCATGGCTGCTGTTCTTACCTCATGTCTGAATAAATGTCCACATTTACATTATAATACAGTGAAACTCCTTTTTTCCAAAGCTCTAGGCACACAGAAATGTGCACAGTTGGAATAGAACTTATGTGTACTGCACATGGAAAGTGCTAAAAATCCATTAATCCTAAAAAATGGAGGGGCTCCTGAATTGGGGAATGTGTGACTGCTAACTACACCAATAAAACTAGCATGTAGCGATACTCTTCAGTAAGCTGCTACAACATAAGATCTTAGATTCCATACGAGACCCCATGTGACAATATCTGCTACTAGATGTTACTGTGGGTACAGAAAAATTGACCCTATTATATATATTATATTATATTAATTATATTATATATATATATTATAAATATGATATATATTATATTATGATATATATATATATATATATATATATATATACATACACTCTTAACTCTCAACCTAAGGAGTGTTTTCTTAAAATATCACCGTTACTAACTTCTAAATTTGATAATGGTAGAAGATTTTAACTCAGTGGTGAACTCTGCCATGGACACATCCCCCCTGCCCCCTCCCACGGTTCCACCCAGCATGGCCATTTTTCTTACTTGCAAAGCATGCATGGTATCTCCGACCCATGGCTTATACAACATACCGCAGTGGCCTGTGAATATATTTTTCACTCATCGGCCCATAAATATTTTTCTAGAATAGACTACCTCCTTCTCAGTAATCCTCTTTTTCCAAGGCTGATTACAACTGAAATACACAACATCATAATATTTGACCATACCCCAAAAGCTCTTTCTTTAACACTGCTTGTGCTCAACCTAAAGAACACATGTGGAGATTTCCATTGTACCTTTATAAATCAGATGATTTTAAGATGTTTCTCAGGCACAATTAGACGGTGTATGACTATGATAATGCGCAACATAGGGACAAGCATTTCCTATTTTGGGAGACAGCTAAAGTTGTGCTACATTATCTCTTACCAAAGTAAAAAAACATAAAGAATTTAAAAAAACATACAATAAGCTTAGTGCATCTTAGACGTTCCCCTTATATACTCACAATATCAATGAGAATACCTATAAAATCTACACTACTTATAGACAATTGCTAGAAAACCTACAGTTGATGCAGGCACAGTACAATATTGACTATATACATAGTACATTTTTTAGGTGGGCAACAAATATGGGAGACTCCTAGCAAATCTGACTAAACTGACCCGTAAATCTCAGCGTATACTAAAAAATAATCCCACACTAAACTATCAAATATAAAATCTGAGTTTGTACAATTTTACACTAAGTTATACACAGAAATCCCTGATGACACAGTTGCGTAATCAAGTTCTTAATAAGGCTAACTTACCTCACCTTACTTTTTTAGATGCATCTATCATTGAGGATGAGGTGAGTAGAGCGATTTCTACTCTTGCAAACAATAAATCACCTGTCCCAGATGGATTCTCGACTGAGTTTTTTTTAATTCTGAAACCACATTAAAACTATACACCAGGATGGCCCAACATACCCCACTTTTAACCAAGCATTTACCACACTCATACTTAAACTTAATAAGCCTGCCAATCTTGTCACTTCATACAGACCGATAACACTACGCAACCAAGATATTAAACTCTTGGCAAAAATTATGGCAAACCGACTGCTAAGTATCCTCTCTTCACTCCTTACCCATTACAAAATGGGATTTGTTCATGGTAGATATTTGGTAAAGGCGGTATGCACAGCTTTGGTGGCTACAGTGTCATCTACTGTTAAACCCAGAGTTGATCCCCAAATGATTTACTGAGTATAATCAAGAAGGCATTTGTTCAATTCTGCTGGTCACATTTGAAGGCAATAGTTGATATTCGGGAGTTTGGGTCTAAATTTACAAGATTCATAGAAAATCTATCTATCTATCTATCTATCTATCTATCTATCTATCTATCTATCTATCTATCTATCCCCTTTTACTAAACTAATTGTTAATGGTTCTTACAGTTCATTGGGTGTGATGTCCAGAGGGATGAGGAAGGGCTGTCCACTGTCACCACTTGTAATAAATCTAGCCTTAGACCCCCTGTTTGGATACTGCAGTCAACTCCACACTTTAATGGCATTAAGACTGGAACTACATCTACAAAACTCACAGCTTTCGCAGATGACCTGCTCCTGTATGTTTCTGATCCACAGCATTCATTTAGAAAAATTCTTATCAGTGACATTGGGGTAGATCCAGAACTAAGTACGCTAAGCGTATTTACGCTAGCAGGAGACGTAAAACCGCTATTTTGCATATACTGCGCATGCACGCGGCAGATGTTACAACATATAATGCTGAACGTACGTACCAGACTACTACCAACAGCATAACTATGAACGAAGGGGCGTGCCAGCCATACGACACCCGTAATTACGCTTCGGAGGCGGGGTGAAGCATTTAAATCATACAGTATGGGCGCATAAGTACGTGCAGCCTTACGGCCATCAGGAGTTACACCTGGAAAAGTTAAGGTAGGGTTTGGAAAGCGTAACACAGCTAAGCGTAACTCCGAGGGGAGTGCATAGTAAATACGCTACGCGTATAGGAATGTAATGAAAACGTAGCTCTGGATCTGGACCATTATCACTGAGTTCAGTAAAATGTCAGGCTATGTTATTAATCAAGCTTAATCAATTGCCCTTTGGTTGGGTCCATAATCTAATTTTCCTTTGTATAGACAGTTTCAAATTAAATGGGCCTCAAATTCATTAACCTACCTAGGTCTCTGCTTACATTCAATATATAGTGTTAATCTTTGCACATTAATTACTAAAATATGCAAATCTATAAAAATGCTTCCTATTATTTTGTCTGTAAAGTATGAACATGTGCTTAATAGATCTTTTATAAAGTTTATATGGCAAGGGAAAAGATCTAGGATATCACTTTAAAAGCTGTAACAGGGGCACACAAATGTTCTCAATTTCCAAATAAAATATTATGGATATGCCATGGATATTATGGATATGCCATCCATTTACAGATTATTAGAGATTGGTTGCACTCTGCTCAAATATATTCTGATACTGTTGTTGAAAAAGCCCTTCTTACAAACATATTTCTTACCTCTTTATTATACTGCAACAGAAACACTTTACTGCAGGAAACTCTGTATAATCCCTTACTTATGTTAGCCTGGATCACATGAAAGGCAGTCAGGAAGCGTAAAAATCGACCCCTTATTGATAATACTAATTTTCAGGATAGTGAAATGACATATCCTTTTAGAGATTGGATAACTAATAGAATTACATGTATTAGGGATTTGGTAAATCCAAGATTGAAAACAATTTTAACAGTTTCCCAGCTACAGAAAAAAAAATTTAATATTCCTGCCTCCCATAATTTTGCACTTCAGCAAACTTTACATGTAGTCACCCGTTCATTTGGGGAAGATGACTGCTACAATGAATTCAACACTATGCTGGCACAACCACAGTTGGGTAGATGTGCGCCACTATTTTTGAGTTAAGCTTGATTATAAGGAGGATTATCTTACTGGTTGTCAGTGTTTACTAACCTCACAGTTGAGCATCTCTTGACTGTTGTATCGAGTTTATTTAAGATATTAAAACCAAGAGAAATGCTATTGTGTAAATACCATCAAGGTTATGTGTCTCCTACTCATATGTTCCAAATGTAATGGACCTAGAGCAGCATTGATACACAGTCTGTGGGAATGCTCCTATATTAGAAGATTTTGGAATCAGGTCCAATCTATTATAGTTACTCTTCAAATTAATATTGGTCTGAATGCTAAAGAATGGGCTTTAATAAGCTATTTAGATCCTGAAGTCAATCTAAGTTATCAGTGGAAACAAATGTTGATAATATTTTCTGCTGTTGCAAAAAAATGTTTCTTACAAAACTGGATAAGCCTAGAACCACCTACCCTTGACATTTTCACACTAAGCTGCTCTATTACTTCAGAATAAAATGGTTAGAGGCAACTCTGACTAGAGAACAATCAGTTACAAAAATAATTTAAACTCTGGTCTGGATATATAAATATGCTATCAAACCAGATTCAAACCCAAACTCATGAATGTTTTTGTACTACATCTTAGTACGGTACAAGATTTTTGCTATTAATGACACAGACATAGTCATGAATAGATCCCAGAGATGCAGAGACCACTTAATTTCACTTTACTTTGCTTTATTTACTTTTTTATTTACTTTTCATCTAATTCATTTTTCTATTAATACTGTATGGCCAATGTTAAGATATTATGCTATACACTTGTTTGACATATTGTAACTGTTACGATTGTGCACAATGTGTTCTAGTGTATTATAGTTGGATATTTTTTTTTGCTCCAATAAAAAGTTAAAAAAATTTTTAAAAGTGTTTTGCACATATACAAAAAAGTCCAAACAATTACTCTAAAAGAGAAATAAATTACAATTTTACATTTTTACATTTCATGTTCTCTACTGTTTATATATGTATATTTTTGAACCTGAAGCATTTACAAAACATATTACACTCACCCAGCAGGTTGACTTTCAAACTCTTCTGACCACTGGTCTTGGATGTCCTCAGTAGACAAATCAACATCCCTTGTCGTGGCAAAGATGAACTCACCTCCCTCTGTGCCATGAAAGTAAATGGAGTTTCCATCTGATTGACAGCTATGCTATGGAAACAAAACAATACCTAGTTATCTAGAAATGCTAAATGTAATAGGATAATTGCACATGAAAAACTTTCCAATATACTCATATAAAAAAATATACAATGTTATTTTTAATGAATGTTAAAAACTCCTGCTTTATAGAAGACAAACCGCTTTAAATCACATTATAAAATTACAAGATTGTTTATGGAATCTGCTGATTGTAAAGCAAGGATTTCTCACTGCAATTTAAAAATAAAAATGTTCCTATATCAAATTCTTATTAATTCCTATTATTGTTTAAAGCCAAAAAGAGCAAAATCATGCACTTGGGGCACAAAAACCCAAAAGCTCAGTATATCATTAATTGTACTCCATTATAAACTACTGAGGAGGAAAGGGATCTAGGAGTCATTATTTCATGTGACTTAAAGGTAGCCAAGCAATGAGAAAGGCAAGTCAGATGCTTGGTTGCATAGGGTGAGGAATTAGTAGCAGGAAGAGAGAGGTAGTGATGCCTCTTTATAGATCGTTGGTACGACCTCACCTAGAACACTGTGTTCAGTTCTGGAGGCCATATCTCCAGAAAGACATAAATACATTAGAGACTGTGCAAAGAAAAGCAACTAAAATGGTCCATGGCCTTTGTAACAAATCATACCAAGAAAGGCTAGAGGAACTAAACATGTATAGCTTGGAGCAGAGAAGGGAGAGGGGGGGACATGATAGCAGCTTTCAAATACATCAAGGGTTGTGACCAGCTAGAGGAGGGTGGCATTTTTCAAAAGAAAAGGTGTAATAGAACACGAGGGCATGAATATAAACTGGAGGGTGGTAGATTCAAAGGAAATGTGTGGAAAAATTACTTCACTGAAAGGGTGGTAGATAAGTGGAATAGCCTCCCATGTGGTTTGGTTGAGGCTAACACAGTAGAACAGTTTAAACATGCTTGGGATAAATATAAGGATATCCTAAATCTCAAACTAATTTAAGGGTAATTAGGGACTAGGGTCAGTATAGTTTTAAATAAACAACTGGGCAGACTGGATGGGCCATGTGGCTCTTATCTGCCGTCACTTTCTATGTCACTTTTGAGTAAGTTTCAGAAAAAACTTTTGTATCCTATGATTTTCCAGTTATTCCATCTAGTAAGTCTTTTAACTAGTCCTTAATGTTTTGTAAGCCAGAAAATGTCCTCTAGAATCAACAGCAGCTTATTTATCTTTCCTGTCCGTTGTCACGCACATTATTTTATAGTGTTATGCGCACACTGTATCTTGTCAAATGAATGTATGATCTTTTTCAATACTCCATCCACCATCTGTTCGCATTATGTAAAATATAAGGGTACTTGGACAGATAGTTGCTGTCTACCATGTTAGGTGCTTTGCAATACATTAATTTACATGTACTCTCCTATTTTTAAATTTCATTTGTCCTACTTCAATTTAAATCACAGGATCACAATAATATATAAAAAATTAATATGAATAGCTTAAAAAAATTCCTTGTGCAAAACACATTCATGTTTCTCTCAATTTATTACTTCAAGTAAAAGTTATAAAAATTAGGTCACTCTCAACCAATGCTTTCAAGGGCACTATTATATTTTCTCTTGAATTTGACTAATTATATAGAGTTTCTTTAGAATTTTTGGGGTTTTAGAAACCTAACATAGCTGGAGAAAACACAATAAAAGTAGCAACTCTGGATCTAATTTAGAAAGAAACATTATAG
Source organism: Limnodynastes dumerilii (assembly GCA_011038615.1). Lineage (NCBI taxonomy): Eukaryota > Metazoa > Chordata > Amphibia > Anura > Limnodynastidae > Limnodynastes > Limnodynastes dumerilii. Next base: position 81,879 of record WWET01000908.1, on the reverse strand, counting down.
TCATTGCCATATAGTAATTCATCTCTTCTTCCATTCATCCGGAAGGGAATACTCTCTTGAAATTGACGAATGAGACTTCTGATTTTTGTATTCTTATATCTCTTGTGCATAAATTTATGGTAATAGAGTGTAAAGGTTAAAGCAATTAGATAGAGAAACATGAACAGGGAAAGGTCAGTAGCTAGCAGAAATGTTTTACAGGGAAAGAAGATTGTAATTCCTTGTTGCTTACAGGTATTTATTCATTTTGTATCCAACCAATATTTCACATATGCCAATTACCAATTTTTTCCCCCCTACTTTGGGCCTGATCTAGATCTAATACCATCACTCGATTTTCACAAGCTGACAGATGTTCTGCAAGGAACCCTTATTGTAAGGAACTCAGATTTGTACAATAGGAGTTCCATACAGGGGAAGGAGGCGTTACCATTTATCCACATGCTTAATCTGCCCTAATCGCCTGGATAGAGTGGGGATAGGAATGCAGACCAAGGTAGCATAATGAAAAGATCTGCACTGATCTGCATTTCAACAAAATATAGATCCATGCTGAGATTTTAGGGTAGGTACACTTGCATATCCAGAACTCTGCATGTGAGAGGGGAGTGATAGGGGAGTTCTCTCCTCCCTCGCATGCGTGAGTGCGAAAAATGCATGAAGGTCTGGATCAGGTATGTTTCTGAGTGACTGACCATTGTCTCTTCTTAACATATCAACACTGATTTTATTACACTCCTTTGCATTCTATCTGTTCTTTTCCAAAACCTAGAAAATATTTCACACATAGCAAGCCAGAATTTACACGCACATGCATGGCATGCACACTGCATTCTGATTTGCATGCTCCTGTGTATCAGGACCTTGGGCTCAATCTCTTTAAACTGTAAAATTATTTGTATTTTACAATCTCTCTACAATACTGTTTTGCCAAGGTAAAATTTTTAGGCATTAAATAACTTGATGAAAAAGTAAATTTGGGCTACTACAACAAAGATGATTAATATGATTAAGTTCTGATGTTATTATATTTAATATCAAGGAAAAGGATTCCGTACAGCGCTTAAACATTTTAGAACACACAGCTTCAATTAAAATTACAATTTATTGGTACATACAACAATTAAATATGCTAAGTAAAAATTGTGGCAATCTTTTTTGAAATGGAAATCAGAAAGAAAGACAAAGGGCATTTACTTTCAATAAGGTTAGTGTTAGATCCGGCAGCTACAGATTATAGGTCCAGCAATTGGAGTAAACTGGCACTCAGTCAGTAAGGTACTGATGTTCTCGTGTTAAATTTCAAACTTGCATAATAATGTAGATCCCAACAGTTGGCATGCATAGATTGGAAATTGAAGACGAAACATTAATACATAGACTGGCCAGTCCGTTTTACCGCTTGTGTGTCGGTATGGGCAGATCACCTGTTTGCGGCGGGAGAAGGTGGCGTTCACAAAGTTCTGGAAGCAGTCCGCGCTGATCACTGGAGGGTCACCCGTACGTGCTGCAATTTGGCCGGAAGCCTAGATTCCCGCATTGGAGGATTTTTCCTTTTTGGACAGGAAAGTTTCTGCTGTATATACGATGCAGCGTTTTCCGATTTAGTATTGGTAAAGTGCAAATGCAGTATTGAGAATGAAGCAGCTTCACTTGGATAAATTGAAGGAATTCTTGACACGTTTCACGGCTGTAATTTGCCGTTTCATCAAGGTCATGATGTGGGGGGGGGGAGGCACATTTTATAAGGGTATCCTACTAGTCAGCCCACAATCCAGGTGTATATAGCAACGTAATCAGAGTAACAATGATAAGCCATTAAAAATTTAAATTAAAAAATTAATAATAAGCTGTATGTTCCGAACAAGTTAACCAAACAAAAAACTAAATAAAATAAGATAAATATAAAATAAAAAACAAAAGACAGAAAACAAAGGCATATAACAAAATATAAACAAAGTAACAGATTTATGACAGACTGAATACGGAATATTTAGACCATAAACAAAATAGAGTAACCCAATTGGGAAACTATTTTTTTTATATAAAACGTAGTTCAATAATAAATAGCAGATCATATAGATCCATCTGGAAAATCCGTATGTAAAGAGGAGTATGTATAGAGAAAAAAGCTCTTTTACATAAGCAACACTTCAATATTCAATCTGAACATTCCCCTCTGTACTATAGCGCTTTTTTTCTGTATATATAAGTGGTGATACTTTTCTGCATATTTAATATCATTTAATATGATATGGTCTGTTTTCGACAAGATCCCTTTTCTGGTTGGGCTGCGGGACAGAAAGGGAGGGTTAATGTTAAGGTTAGGGTAGGGTTAGGCTGCAGAGAGAGGAAGGTTTTGGTTAGGTTTTGGGAAGGGGAGGATAAGGGTTAAGAAACCTTTCCTATGTCTGTTAAACTGTCTCGGGAGCTATCTTTATTAAGGGAAGACTACCGAAAACAGTCGTCAGTTGGCACCTCACTGCCGCAAAATAATCTGCCAGAAGTCAGATTTTCTAAGTGGCGAACTACACCTCAATCTTGTCTACTCCACTCTAAACCAGTTTATCACAGGCTTTGGCCTGACTTAGCCGCTTGCTTTAATCTGTTTCAACATTGGGGCTTGGTATATATAAAGAACTAAATAAGGTTTTTAATTTACTATTTGCTTATCTCTGTGTCTGATTTTTATATACCTGAGCATAGGTCATATATTGTCTAATCTGCATATAGCAGGAATAGACAACACTCCAGATGTTGTGAAACTACAACTTTCAACATGCCTTTCCAGTATCTCGTACTATATCAGAGCATGCATGAAGTTGTGGTTTTAACACCACCCAGAATGCCACCGATTGTCTTTGGCTGTCATCTAGCATGATTCTTAAACTGCCAAAGTAAAGGATCCATATAAAACTAGAGAAACTAAACATGTATAGCTTGGAGCAGAGAAGGGAGAGGGGGGGATATGATAGTAGCTCTTACATATATCAAGGGGTGTAACCATCAAGAGGAGGGTGACATTTTGGATGTGCAGGAAAAACTACTTCACTGAAAGGGTGGTTGATAAGTTTAATGACCTCCAATCTATGGTTAAGGTTAACACAGCAGAATGGTTGAAACATGCTTGGGGAAGATATAAGGATATCCTAAATCTCAAACTAAATTGAGGGTAAAATAGGGTCTAGGGTTAGTATAGTTTTAAATAAACAACTGGGCAGACTGGATGGGCCATGTGGCGCTTATCTCCCATCACTTTCTATGTTTCTATGTTACTTTTCCCTATGCTTTAACAGTGTGGAAAACAGTCTCCTCTCTAAAGTAATAAACAGAACACATCCATAATGGTGTGAAAATATGGCAATGTGATTAAAAAATTTACTGATACGGTACAGTCACATTTCAATTTTTCTTCATACTATTGTGGGATGTAAGCATAAACACTTAAACTCATAATATTCCAGGACATATCTTTCCACAATTGAGACCACACCCCTCTGATGACCGAAAGAGTTATTATTTTTTAATCCCAATGCACCACTTTTGGCAAAAATTAGTTAGATAACCTTACTTCTATTGCTCACACAAGCACAATAAGGCAGGGAGAAAGTACTCTCAAGACTTTTAATGTTGTTTCGTGGAACATAGAAGGCCTCAATCATCTGGGGCAACGTAAGAAAGTCACAGCACACATGAAAAGGCTCTATTTGCATGTTCTGTTTCTCCAGGAAACTTATTGCACTGCTAAGGACTCTAATACCTTATAGGCTCCAGGGCTGTGGAATGTATGTGAAAAGGGGGGGTAGCAATAACTTTTAGGTAAATCCCTTAATAATATAATCCATAGGAAGCTATTAGACTATGAGGGTAGATACCTTTTAATAGATGTTACCATTGATAATACACTCTACACGCTAGTTAACCTATATGCATTATGGTTAATTATTCTAACCAAACATTCTTTGCAAGTCTTTTGCAGAAAATTCTTACCTGGGGAAGCCAGAACCTGATAGTCTGGGGTGATTTTAATGCAGCCAGCGATCCATCCATGGACAGGTCGGAGGTTAGTCCGACTCAACACACAGCATACAACGCTCTTACTTTCTGCCACTCACACCTTGACCTTGTAGACCCCTGGCGCCTATCAATCCCCCTTCAGAGGGATTATACATTCTATATTATACACTGCCACAAAACACACTCTAAGGTGTACTGATTACACCTTAGGGTTACAACACCTCTTATCTAAAGTCAAAGTAACTGTTATCAAAAATATTATTATATCTGATCATACCCTCATTATTCTCACTCTCAAGCTGGACACCCCATTGCAGTTCTCCAGAAACTGGATATTGCCAAGTTACCTGACACAATCAGAGTCTTTCTCCCAACATTTGAGACATGTGTGGCACAACTTTGTGGATGACAACATTGAACAAATTAATAACACTTTGTTTTGGGAAACATCCAGGGTGGTCGTGAGAGGCCATATCATTGCATACATACATACTAAAAACAAAGAACAAGGTGTCTGAACTAAGCACAAGCCTCACTACAGCATATCATCAATACAAACTCAGCAATTCTGATAATGACAGAGATCAATATTTACAGGCAAAACAATTATATGACACTCTTCTCACAGAACGGACACAACACCAGGTAAATTACCACAAGAATGCGTTTTACAGATGGGGAAATAGATCAGGAAAACTCCTAGCGAACTTGATGAAAGGCTCCAGACATAAAATGTGGGACACTTGTTTTTAAAATGACGCTTTACTATTTTGCACAATATTAATACTGACAACAAAACCTCCCACCACCACCCTCTCAGCTCTCTATAACCATATCCTAGAAACAGGAAACACCCCCTGTTAATTTCAGCGAAGCCCGAATTGCAGTCCTTCCCAAACCAGATAAAGATCATTTACAGTTACTATCTTACCGCCAAATATAACTGTTCAATCCAGATTTCAAGCTCCTCACTAAAATTATAACTATTAGACTGCAAGGTATTATGCCACGACTGACCTCAACTGCCCATATGGGCTTTGTCAAGCACAGACACTCTGTAATGGGAATTAGAGCCACTACAGCTGCAAACATTTTGCTAAAGAGAGACGTAACATCAAGCCAACATTGATGCAGAAAAAGCTTTTGACAAAATAGCTTAGCCTCCCTTAACCCGGGTACTAAATTTTCAGCATTTTGGACCAAACTTCAGGAAACTCATATATTCCATTTATTCAAATGCCATCACATGTCACGGTTAAAAACGTCAACTCTGACAACTTTACCCTACATAGAGCTACGAGACAAGGATGCCCTTTCCCCTCTACTTTTTAATCTTGCCCTAGATCCAATATACATGTGCCTCATGTCACTACCTGACTTCCGTGGCATCTAAATTGGAGGGAGGTTTGCAGATGATATTCTTCTTCTTACATCAACCCTAAGCAATCTACTCCATCTATAAAATCTACTATCACCACATTTTCTGTATTTGCTGGTTACTCAATGACAATAAATCCGAGGCCTTGGCGATGTTTAGTCAAATGAAACGGAGATGGTGAAATAAGATTTCTTTCCTATGGGCACAACACCATATTAAATATTTAGGAATACTACTTCCAAACCACCTCTCCAAACTCTATTCTGCTAACATAACTCCAGTATTGCAGCAAATCAAAAGAAGCAGGTATTTGGAGAACCTGACCCTAAATTTTATGGGCAAATGTAACCTATTTAAAATGGCCAGCTTCCATTATGTAATGCAAATGATTCTATTACTCCTGAGGAGAACAGATTTACAGAAACTCAATAAATGCATTTCCTACTTTATATGGGCTGGAAAAAAAAAGCTAGAATCCCCAAAAGGGTGTGGTTAACTTGCCAAACCTTCCATTTTATAACATAGCATAAATTCGGCATGCAGTTGACTGGATAAGGGATACTTCCATGTAAACATATATGCTCCTAGAATCACAGCTCTGCTCCACTCTGACTCTAGCCTATATATAGCATGCTTCCCCCAGAGCACTTAAATCCCTTCATATTGATAATATCTTACTAACAACCACATGCAAAGCGTTTAAGTTAGCTAGAAAGGCCTGGGACCTTAATGCATTGATTTCCCTCTTTTTCCCCTTTGTGGGAAACCTTGATTTTCTCGTGTCAAAGATATCTTAGACACTTTGGGGTAGATCCAGACCTAAGTACGTTAGTGTTTTTACGCTAGCTGCTGACATAAAATCACCTATTTGTATTTACTGCGCGTGGCAGATGTTACGCCACGTAACTCTGAACATACGTACCATCAGCGTAACTACAGATGAAGGGGCGTGGAATCCATACGACACCCGTAGTTACGTTTGTAGGCAGAGGGAGGCATTTAAATCGCGCAGTATGGGCCGGGTTAGGCCGCTACGTATGTGAATCCATTATGTATGTCAGAACTTACACTTACGTTAAGGTAGGGTTTGGGAAGCGTAAAACAGCCAATGTACGTATGAGTGAGGGGAGTGCATTTAAACTACACTAAGGTAAATACGCTACACGATGTAATGTAACAGGCACTTAGGTCTGGATCTGGCCCTTCATATCAACCTTACACTTTTTCAACAGCAGTTGACAAGTTCGACCTGTCACCTTGCTATTACTTCTATTACACTCAGGCTCCTCATTACACACGGATAACATTACAGGGCTTGACACGCCAAGATTTGACAAATCCATTTGATTCTCTTGTTTTCTGTGGCACATACTCAATCACATCTATCTATTCAGTTATTAAACCAGAAACAGAACCAGAATAAAATCTAAACAGCATAAAAAATGGAGTAATCTTGTTCCAGAGATCTCACCAATGATATTCTGCATTCGTTTTAAATTTTTCTCAATCCCGGCCAGTACTTACCAGGAAATGGCACACAAAATCCAACACACTGCAAACTTCGCCGCAGATCTTTACCACTTCCTGTGGAAGTGCTGTTTTATACAGGAGTTCTGCAGAAACTTAGCAGCTTACAGGAGTAATCTACTGGGAAAACGCCTTCTTGGCGGGGATGCAAGGAAAAGTTGATATGCTGCCAATAGCAACCAATCAGATTCTAGGTGACATTCTTTAGTATGTAATAGGAAAGCAAGAGCTAGAATCTGATTGGTTGCTATAGGTAATATCTCCACTTTTCCTGCAGCTTGGTAAATCTGGCCTTAAGAATTCCTTTTGTGGACTGCAAAATGCCTTTTTATAAAGTTTGAATAGAAGTAAATATGGTGACAGGTTATTTTAAACAACTAAGTATATCCATTGAATGTAAAAAAGAATACATTGATGTGGACAAACAGTGACAACATAATAGATTGGCACTTATACCCAAAAACCAGATATCCTATATATTGTGCAAATATGCCAATTCAATTAATGAAAATAGAAACATCCAATAAATGAAAAGACCAGTGTTAACATGGTTTTCTAAGTTCAAGAGACCTGGCGGTATAAAGAAATATCCTCCGGTACGGAACGGTTAGGGTCAGATTGTCCGTGTGTGTGGTTTGATAAAACTCGGCATAAGAGCCTACTGTTTGAGCAGTCTCCCTGGTAACCCCCATCCTCTGAAAACGATCCCTCCGATGCATGTTCCCGGAGGTTTAGATCGGGATTGAGATTCCCGTGGATGTATTTTTACTAAATAGCTGAACCGGAGTCCGTCGGTTTTTAGAGCCAGTTCCTCTAAGTATTAATTAACGTTAGTGGAGTGATGATTATTCTGAATGACCTTTCCTATGTTAGGAGTTTTGTAAGGGAAGGGCAGTTGCCATCATTCAATTTTACTCCCTGAAGTCCTAAGGTTAATTCACAGACAAAACACGTTGGTGAACTTTTACGATTTGTGGTGTGGTCTAACTGTGACCTTCTGATAAGCTCTTTTATACATCTTTTATTGTACGCATATATTTTATATAAATCGTATTTTATTATGAGAATTTTGCACTAGATGGCATGTTTTTCTCTTGCATAGGAGTGATACCTGCCTAGCTATGATCATATTCTTGACCATTTGGAAATTGAACAATATATTGTTTTAAAGTTCTCTGATTGAGACTCTCTGGTACGCATGCACCTTTTGGGGTAAATTTTTACAGAGGTGGTGGTTAACCAAAATTATCTAACATACTGCACTATTAGGCACCTCTGGGGTTTCCTTCTTCTCTTTTTCAAGAATATATTGATGTCAATTTAGTATTTAGTATTTAATAACAGGCAGCATTAGGTAGTCTTGAATTTGGGTTTCTGCTTCTGGCCAAAATATGAACCACTAGAGTATCAGCAGCTGACATGCATTCTCTCCTTGTGCTGTATTCTCTCTGGTCATGGTTAGGAGGACAAGAGTAAAGTGTTACTTAAGTGCAAATAAATTCATAGAAGGTTGGATGTCTACTTGGGTATGCATTAAGAACAGAAAAACTTAAGGAGAAAGACCTGTTGCCAACTTGACCTTGAACTAATTACTTAGTTAATGTATATTTTCTTCAGTGAACATTAGGGAATATTCAGAAGTCTGGATCCGACTTAAGTTGCTGAACTTTTTTGTACTTTTGCTACCTTTTTGTTCTTCCTAACCTGTAACCTTGGACATTGACAAATATTTAAATTTTGTTTGCAGCTTATCCTTATAAATGCTGTTTTTTGTTTTACTATTGTGCCATCTACTATATCTAGGGTGTGGTTCGCTGCTGAGAACCCTCCCTCCCCACAGCCTAACTTTAAGACTCCCTTCCCCACAGCCTGACCCCAAGACTCCCTTCCCTGTAGCCTAACCCTAAGACTCCATTCCCCGCAGCCTGACCCTAAGACTCCCCTACCCGCAGCCTGTCCCTAAGACTCCTCTACCCGCAGCCTGTATCTAAGACTCCTCTAACTACAGCCTAACCCTAAGACTCCCCTCCCCACAGCCTAACCCTAAAACTCCCCATAGAGTCCCCTGTAATACTTAACTGACTGGTGGGTCTGCGGCTATGCTTCAGCTGGGCTGTGGCGGCAGTTTTCAAATTAATGAATTAAAATAAATTTGGCATACTTACCCAATCATTAGTTAAAGTTTCTAATAAGTACCATTTTCAAAATAGAGACAGCCGAAAATAAGTTTTCGACTGTCTCTATTTCTAAAGTAGAATTTTTAGGCGGCAAATGCATCCCAGGCACACAGTATTCAGATTGCTTTTAGAAGTGTTTATGATTCTCCCTGTATGTCTATGCTCTACTTATCTCCAACTTCAGTGCATTATGAAACTGGGTCTCTCCCTATCCTTTCCTTCACTGACAACAGACAGCGTTCACAGATCCGTATTTTTCAGATCCGGGAAAGCATTTAAATTGGCATTTGAGGGCACGGTTAGATAAATATGCACGTATGTAAGTAACATACGTAGACTTAAGGGTGCCCTATGGAGGCGGAAGTCACTGAAAACCCGTCCATGCAAGCGGAGTGTCATGGGTGTTGCCTTGTAACGTAGCTGCCTATATATGCAAAATTTAGAAACACGCATCTGCAAATACGGCCCAACAACTTAATTGTGACTGACTTGTCCCTCTCCTAGATGTAAATTGCTTCTGCTTTTTCCCTTCTATTTTTTTATTGCCATAACAGTGTTCCTTCTCCATAACTTTCCTTTAATAACTGTGCATACCTACAGCAGGTCCAGTGCATGCATGCTGGGAACCTAGTTTCCAGACAGCAACCTTTCAAAATCTTGTAACATTCCACTCACCTAACAAGTATCCATGTTATTTATTGTCCTGCCATCTTCTTATTAAATACTGGCAATAAAGCAAACCAGATTTACTGCGGAACAAAGGTTTATAGGATTTTCATAAGAAGATTAAATCTTTAACAAAGTTAAAATAAATAAATAGGTTAAAGGGCAAACTCAAATTCACTATATATTTATTTATTTATTTTTTAAATAATTTATTAAGTTAATTAATTAATTAGTTATAAATTTGTGAAACCAGATGGGAGGTACTGAAAAACGAAATAAAATTATGCACAGCTATCAACTTGTTTTTGCTATGCCACTTTCACAATCAGAATGACCTATTCCTAGCACAACTTAAATAAATGCATTCAGCCAAAAATCACTGATCTTTGTGGTTGGCACATTTTCAAGAGCCTGAGTATCCTGCTAAAAGCAGATAAGTTGAATTGTGTATGGATGATTTTAATCCAAACATAATTCCTTGCTGGTGCATTTGCTATTTAAGCCAATATTTGTCTGTATGCATTCGAAGTATCGAAATACAAAATGCTTAACTAAAAGCCTTCTACTTGAGAATTGATTTAGAATTTTATGTCAATCCATTGCTTTAAAGATCGTTTGTTCTATGCCAAGTGCTTTCTAATGCCGTCGACTCTTCTTCAGTAGTTTATCCTTGAGGGCTTTAAATCCTCTTTCCTTTTGTAGCGGTTCATCACTGTGACCCATTGTTGGAAGGGCCCTCTCAAAATTCATAATACAATTTTAAAGTTCTTGTGACAAAGCGTAATGCTTCACACCACCTTCTGTGTTCATCCTAAATGTGTCCATCTCTAATTCAGGCTCTAGTTACAACAGCATGATTGTACATACAGCTTGTTGTTCTTTGTAGTTTTTAAAGAAAATGCGAAAGAAAAATTATGCAGTCTGTACTGTGAGATAATAACATCAAGTCTATATTTTAAAGTGTCATCTCTATAATTAAAAGGACACATTTGCAAATTATCTAGATTTTGTGATAGCTGTCTCCTCTTTACCTAATAACTTTTAAAGTGTTATAAATGCAGCTCCAAAACAGATGATATAAAATTATAGCACAATAAACAATAGTGTCAAAATATACTACAATATAATTATAATAATAATAATTATATATTTTTTAACCTATGGAATTCTGAACTGATTGAGTCCAAAATCTAATGACAATATATATTATGAATCTCTCTCTCTCTCTCTCGATAT
>WWET01000908.1:55061-68807 GCA_011038615.1 Limnodynastes dumerilii | reverse complement strand
CTGGACACACATGATGGGGAATACTGTGGGGCTGGAGACACATGATAAGAATACTGGAGGGCTGGAGACATATGATAAGGGATAATGTGGAGACTGGAGACACATGATGGGTATGTTGGGGAATACTGGGAACTGGAGAGATATGCTGGGGAATATTGGGGAGCTGAAGACAGATAATTGGGAATACTGAGGGGCTGAAAACTCATGATGGGAATACTGTGGAGGCTGCAGACACATGATGGGAATACTGGGGGGGGGGCTGGGGAATACTGGGAACTGGAGACATATGCTGGGGAATATTGGGCAGCTATATACATAATACTATACTGGTGGGGGAGTTGAAGACACATGATGGGAAATACTTGTGAGGGAGTTGAAGACACATGATGGGGAATACTGGGGGGAGCTGGAGATATGATGGGGATACTGGGGAGAGCTGGAGACATGATAGGGATACTGGGGGGGCTGGAGACATGGGGCCGGATTCAGCGCTCCGGGCGCATGCGCAGAAATTTTCTAATGTAATCTATGTTTCTTGTTGCAACGTAGATTGCGTATACGTGGTCTTTGTTTGGCAATTGGTGGTAATATCTTAAATTTGTCCCTATCTTTTTTTAGCATTACGTGTACTGCCAATGTGTTCCAAAATACGTTCCTTCATTTTGCGACGTGTCCTGCCCACATAAAGCAAATTACATGGGCATCGTAAACAATAGATTACACCCACCGAGTCACACGTTATAAGGTCTTGGATAGTATGTCTGTGACCAAATCTGTCAATAAAATCTTTGTGCATTTCCATGTTAGGACATGCTTTATACCTGCCACAATGATGGAAACCCAGAGTGGAGAATTTAGATAAGGTAATGGGAAAGAGATGACTACTGGTTAGATGGTCCCTTAGGTTTGGTGATTTCCTCCAACTCATAGGGATGGCATCACCAATAATATTCGCAAAAATCGGATCAGACTTGAGGACATTGAGATGTTTGTGCAGAATTTTTCTGATAGACTCAGCTTCTCTGCAAAAAGTAGCCACAAATCTTAAAAGGAGTTTTGTCAGAAGTATTAGATGCCTTTTTGTTTTTAGGATAGATAAGATGCTCACGATTGATCTTAAGGCAAGATTGATAAGCACGTTTGAGGGACTTCTGGCTATACCCTCTATTCAAGAGTCTCTGCCGAAGTTCATCCGCTCTCTTTTTAAAAATGGTGGTGTTGGAACAATTTCTGCGGATTCATAGATATTCGCATCTAGGTACTCCTTCAATAGTAGATTTTGGGGTGTGAGCTAGCCGAATGCAATATGCTATTAGTGGTTGTTTCTTTCCTGAACAAGTCAGTAGTTAGAGATCCAACTGTTTTGACAGATATGGTCAGGCCTAAAAAATTGATAAGATGTTGGCTCTTGTTTGCTGTTAATTTGAGATTTAGGTTGTTTGTATTCAATAAAGAAACAAAATCTTTCAGATCCGATTGAGTACCAACCCATCAAAGCAGATTGTCATCAATGTATCTCAGCCAAAAAATGACATTGTTAGTATATTGATCATGCTTCTCATGAAAAACACATTCGTGCTCCTACCACCCCAAAATAGATGTTGGCATAATTGGGGGGCACAGGCAGTGCCCATGGCTGTGCCACGTAGTTGTAGGTAATAACGACTGTTGAAAAGAAAAAAATTATTCTGTAAGACAAACGTCAATAGATCAAGCAAAAATTATTGATATCCACATCAGAGGTAGAATTTAGAAAGTATTTGATGCCATATTCATGATGAATACTAGTGTATAGTGCTTCCACATCAAGTGTCACCAGCCAGGTGCCAGGTGGAATGATAATGTCTTGTAATTTGGATAATACGTCCATAATGTCTCTGATATAAGATGGAAGGCTCCTGACAAAAGATCTGAGATGTTTGTCCAAATGTACGCTTGCATTTTCAGTAATGCAGCCGTTCCCAGAGACAGTAGGCTGCCCTGGCGGGTTTACTCGATTTTTGTGGACTTTGGGTAGAAAATATAACGTAGGTGTACGCGAATTGTCTACCCATAAGAAATCATGGTAATTTTTGGTTATGATGTTACTGGTATAAGCATTGTTAATAAGGGAATGGTACAATTGACAATTAGAAGTAGGATTAAAGAGTAATTTTTTATAGCAAAGGGGGTCCTCTAGTTGATGTAAGGCTTCATCAATGTACATCTTCCTGGGCCACAAAACAATGTTGCCCCCTTTGTCAGAGGGTTTTATAATGACATCAGTCCATCCACTAATCTCTATGATAGCTTGATGTTCTTTTTTAAGATTATAATTATTAATTATATGTTCATTGTTGACAAGATTATCCAAATCTCTAGAGACTAATTGAATGAAAATTTGTGCATGAGGGTGGAGTGAAAAATCAGGAAAATAAGAGGACTTTTTCCTGAGTTCGGTTCTAAAGTCCGAATTTACCGTAATGGAAGATTGATCTTGATTTAATTATTGAAGAGCACTCAGGGCTTCAAGTTCCTCAGGGGAGGGATTGGGAAAATTAAATAAACACAGCGGCCAGAGCTATTCCCTAGTCAAATACAGTCCTGTATCCTATTTTCCTTCACAGTTGCCTCTTGATTTTGGAATCAATTGGATTAACAAATGTAGGCAGTATAGATGGTATAGAGTCCATTGTAGGGCTCGAAGTGAGGGGGTATACGGGGGTATGCCATAACGTCACTTCTCCCACTGATTTAACAGAAATGCTATAAATCTCCATTCACTTCTATTATTGCTATACCACATCTAAATTTTCACTTTGACCACTGGTCCATTGGCAAGATCAATATCCAGTGGCTATGTGCCATATATACACAAATGTATGGTTATGACTCACCAAAATTTGTATCAACACACCCTTACTGTAAATGGACTATGTTTATTCTTCCCCACATTCAATCCAACTTGTTGTGAGATGGCATAGATTCAACTGCGTGCAACTCATCATAATACGAATATACATACACCACATTTTTCTAGGTTTAACTAAAATGCTCAATTTAATCATAAATCCTGATCTATTACAGATAATTCCTAATCTATTATAGACAGTTACAACTTCTCCTACACATTTATGGCATGATTTTGAATTATGCAGCTGCTAAAACATCCCTGCAACAAAAAATTAAGACAATTTTGCAATATTTACAGTCATACTTTATTTCATTTTAGAACTTTTGCTCATCTGTCGTTGAACTAAATGAGTTGTTTCTCCTACATTGGCTACTTGGGTTAGGAAGTATAACAGTGATCCCTGGGGAAATTCCCCTTTATTTTAGTAGCACCTAGAGTTCAACCTGACTAGGTAGTATAGTGCTGGATAGATATTGTTGAGTATTAAAATATAACTGGTAAAAGTGAATTCTTCTACATATCAAGGAGATTTAAGAGTGCCAAAAGAACCCTTAAGTACACAAAACTGTGTGGACGGCATACTTGATCGTAAGTAAGGACTTAGCCAAGCCTTTACTGTACAATCGAAATATTAATGCCCACCATGCGTATCTTATATGTATGATGTGTGGGCTCAACCCGTGTGCAGCGACCTAAATTCTGCATGGAATGAAGCCACCCGATCCAGCAAGTATGTAAATCCCCAATTGTCTGGATCTGGCCCAAGATTATTAGTCTAGGTAGATAACATGAATCTTAATACAAGTTACAAATCCTTTCTAGGACAAATAGGAACACTTTACATACACATCAGTGCATTTCATTGCTTTAGTCCCTATTACAGTTTTCCTGTGCTTAGCAGACATGAATGACATATGTCTGTTGCTTCAATATTTTTAATGCTACTGCAGGCTAACATCAGAAATGAACATTCCTGCCTCTACACAGTTTTTCCTTTGGGCCCAATGGACCAATATTTCTTACAGACAGCTGTAGCCTCACAATTTATTTTTTGGCGACATCACTTTGATTGGAATGAGTACACTGGTATTCGGGGACAGAGAGCTTGCAAAGGGTTGGTGGCAGATGGAAAAAAATCTGTCCTCTTTGCCTCCACCTCTATATGAGTATACATTAATCAATTTGATACATTAAAGAGTTGTCACTCAGCCCAAACGCGGCTTTTGGTAACCAGATTAGCTGATAAACAAGTGCATTTAAAGAACACTTTGGAGGCAATAGAAAATATAGATTGTGGGAAAATTGAAAATACAACAGCCAATTTCTGTAATGACTGTAATATTTTAAGTGATTATGTTTGCCACTTCTGATTTCTCCTTAGAGAGAACATTTTTAATTACAGTATAAGAAACATGAACAGCTGAGATATGAGAGAGTGGAAAAACAGGAATAAGATTAATGGGAAACGCTATGGAATATTATAACATATTTGTATTGTGATTTATTATAATAGTAATTGTGTTTGAAATAGCTTTAGTCTCACTTGTACATCTTACACATGGAGCACTAATTGTCTATGGTCACTAACAATACACAACAGCATGGTTAATCCCTGCAGAGATACGAAATGTATTGATTTTAATAAAATTATATTACAGCCAAGAAAAAAAATACATCAGGCTGAATCCAGACTTAAGAAGGAGCTCGAAATTAAAAGAGGAAAGTTATTCCTGGGCTAAACCATGTTGATTGCAGGGGAGTCATATTTCATCTGTTGCAAACAATATTAGAATTGAGAGGTGATGTTTCCTAAATAACAGTGTAATTGTAAAGCTGGTCAGTATCTGTGTGCAGTAAGCAATTCAAAGATATTGCAGTAAGCAATTCAAAGATATACCTCTGCATGCAAAGAATACAATTAACTTGACTCCCCCTGTGATAAACATGGTTTAGTCAAGGAGTAACTTTCCTCTCTTAATTTCAAGCTCCTTCTTACGTCTGGATCCAGCCCATTAGCTATGCAATATATCAATTTAACTGGGGACAGAAGTATATTTCATAGTCACTTTACAATGTATTAGCCTATATATACAGGAAGTGGAAACTATAAAAATAAAATGCGCATTAGAATTAATGAGCATTAGAATATGCCCCCAAAAGTGAAAACAATCATGGTAATGCCAAAGCATTACTGGCTGACCTGCAGCGTGTTATAACTAGTCCCCAGCAATCAGTAAGGAGCAAAATATCTAATAGAATATGGTTCAACAAATTAAGCAAAAAGCTGATCTTGAAGTGTCCACTTACCAACACTAGATTTAATTACACATATTTTAATAAAAGTTAAAAGTTGTGATTTTATGCCATGTTTGTTCATGTTACCATTATTGCTAATATCAAGTAGGCAACAGAATTAATATATAATGCTACTGATAATCCAATTTAGTATGCTATTTATTTGGCTGAGGTCCTCACTCCGGTCCATTATTTGGAGTTGTGGCTTGGTATATGTTCTTTATTTAAAACAGTCATTTAACATGAACAAGACAGCACAGAACATAAAATATGATGCCCAAGGTGCTGACATTGAATATGACATTGCTTTGTTTATGAACACAAAACAAAGAGAGGATAAAACAGGCAAATACCAAAAGAACAATAACAAATAAAGTTGAAAATTGCAGAGAGGGAGGGCGGTTAGAGAGAGAGACAGACAGAGGAAGGGGGGAACAGGGGCTAATGGGGGTGGGGTAGAACACTAAGTTGCATTTGCCAGTGGATTTATAAATGCAAGAAATAAGGGTGAACCAGTGAATTTTTAGCCATGTACCCAAGTGGCGATATAACAAGGGTGATATATAACCCTAAACCTACCCTTCCATTACCCTAACCCTCCTTTCCTCACAGCCTGACCCTAACCCTCCCTTCCCTGCAGCCTGACCCTAACCCACCATCTCCCGCAGCCTGACCCTAACCCTCCCTCCCCTGCAGCCTGACCCTAACCCTCCATCCCCTGCAGCCTGACACTAACCCTGGAGAGGTTACTTAACTTTCCCGTGGTGCGGGCCCTGTGGTAGCGGAGGCAGCGTTTCCAAAACTAAAGGGGTATTCGAAATAGGGACATCCAAAAAGGAACTTTTGGATGTCCTTATTTGGGAAATCAGGCTTTCTTAGCGGGGACTGCAACCATATTTAACGTATTAGTCTTTCACTGATGGGATTATTTTATTCATAGATTTACAGAATTCAACCTGCAAAATGTGTGGAAGGAACAAGTGGGCCATTTGGGGGGTTCTTTAACCTGATGTAAAATCTTGCTACCAGATATCTACACAAAGTGAGACCCATTTGGAGGGGTGTGTAGTATCTGTTCTTCATGGTGACATAAATCTATATAGCTGAAAGCTGTAAATCACTTCCTTTACACCATAACAGTTATAGACAGCGCTACCAATAACAATTTACAGAAGAAATTATATAATAAATTGTTTAATTGCCTTTATTTAATAAATGACAATCATTTTGAACCTATTTAATGCATTTGTATGCACTGAAATTCTTGACACAGCGGAAAACCACTTTTGCAAGTGTTCACAAAAGAGCTTGATATGAGGCAGGAAGGATGCAGTTACAGCCATGTATTTGAACCAAGAAAGCTTGAGGGAGGACATTATACCTAAAAAAAATGCCACTGAGAACAGACATTAAATATATTAGTCTGTTTAAAATTGTTTACCCTAATTATAAACACAAAAATATGATTATCTTTTAGTGATAAAAGATTTTTAAACAACAGAAATGAATCCACATCTTTTCTCGTTTCAGTCTGTTTAAGGAAATTAAATTCCAAGTCAAATAATCCCCAACCCAACCATGTTGATCATTACTAGTTTTCAAACACAAAAACCCAGAAATTTGACAAAAAGGAGACAGGATGCAAGAACCTACAAGTCTACGTTATTATGTCAACCTTCCAGCATGTCAGCATAATATTTAATTGGCTCATCTTCAAACCCTCATACTATAATCATCTAGCTGATTATGACAACTACACTGGAAACCAAAATATAAATGAAACACTGTTCTTTTAGTGACTGTCAGTCTGCATGGGGGGATGGAGATGTCTGAACAATTATATTGAATAAACAAATGTTGTCTATTATGCTGGCTTTTTTTTTATCTCTTGAATGGTCATTAACATATTTCACATTTATTAAATAAAATATATATATTTGGTGGTTAAATGCAGAATATATATTCTGTTTTTCAAATTTAAATAATCACTTTTGATATGCAACACTAATGCAATAAATTAGCAAAATTCAATCTAGCCCAGGAAAAAAAAAATAAAAAATTGTTATGTTGAAAACAAACAAACAATTTAAAAGCAACCAGCAACATAAAATTGGTCTTTTATGCTGCAGGGCTTATAATCATTTACATTTAAAGAATTTTTTTTCTCAGTTAGTACAAAAGCTATGATGTATAAATGATTTCTAAAAAACTCTAAATGCTCATTTAATGGGGGACAAATTCAAGATGAATAGGTGTTTCTATGCTGAAAAGTAATACAAAGCCCTATTCAGATACCTCAAACAGCCAATGTTAGAGTTAGCGGAGGCAAGTTACAGACAAAAATCCCAAAAAAACACAAATAACGCACAAAAAGTATATATAATTACAATATACTGTATATTACTAAGGGCTAGATCCAGACTTATGTTCACTTTAATTACAATCACGTAGCATAGTTACGCACAAGTAACTTGAACGCATGTAATTTTGCTGATTTAAAACCCTACCTTAACTTTTCCATGCGTAAATAGCCTTGTCGTACGTAACTGGCTAACCCAGCCCATACTGTACAATTCAAATGCCTTCCTCCGACTACAATGTATATTTTCTGCTTGCGATGGGATGACACGCCCCTTTGTACGTAGTTATTAACAAGTTGCGTACGATCAGCGTTACGATGTGTAACATCTGCCGTGCGCATGTGCAATGCGTTCCAACAGTCAAATTCACGCATACAGCATGCGTAAATTCGCTGTTGTACTTAAGTCTGGATCTGGCCCTAAGACAGTACAATGCAATATCCATGTTGACCCTGCTGGACACAGCTTACATACGGGTCACTCACATAACGGTTGCAGTCCCTGGTTAGAACTTCTCATTTCCGAAATAGGGACATTTGAAAGTTCCCTTTTGAATGTCCCTATTTCGAATACTCACTAGTTTATCATTTTTTTTTTTGCAGAATGGGTGAGTATGCCAATCGGCATACTTCACCCATTCTTATTCGGAAATACCGCCGCCGCCGTTATCCCTCCACCACCGCTGCTATCGCCGAACCGAGGGAAAGGTGGGTGTGGGGTAGGGAGGGTTAAGCTCAGGCTGCAGAAGAGGGAGGGTTAGGGTCTGGCTGCAAGGGATGGAGGGTTAGGGTCAGGCTGCAGGGAAGGAACAATTAGGGTCAGGCTTCGGGAGATGGAGGGTTAGGGTCAGGCTGCAAGGAAGGGAAGGTTAGGGTCAGACTGCCATGAAGGGAGGGTTAGGTTTAGGGTAATGAGAGGGGAGGGTTAGGGACAGAATTAGGGAAAGGATTGGGGAACTTTTTTTGCTTACTTTTCGGAGCACCGAAAGCTTGGTTCTTCGTGGATCGATTGCAAAGCCTCATCGAAGCATATGCAATCGAAATCCCAGCCAGTTCTAAAGGCGGGGGAAGGAAAGTAAATGAGGGAGGGAGGGCGGGTTAGTAAAGTTACGCTTATGCGGCCGGCTTAATTTCACACTTATACGCCGCTTGAAGTTAGGGTAGCCTTAACTCCATGTGGCTAATACATAACAAGAAACTGAAACCTAGAAAGACGACAGAGTTGGAGATCTACTAGCAAACTCTGAGGTTATTCTATCCACAAAGCCTACAGTGGGTAATTACGCCGGCCACAGGAGGGGTGTCGGGGGAGTGCTCCAGAGCTACGCTGACCGGACTTACGGCCAGCGGGCCAGCGTAGCTCTGGATCAGGCCCTATAACACTAAATCACCTAACAGACTGTGCTTAGATAAAAATTAATCAACATTAAACATCAAATTCTGATAGCGTAATAACATAAATTATTCCATACAATGCTAATAACTCCAGGTGGTTGAGTCTTTTACCAGCCGGTAGAGTAATACATCAACTGTATAGTTCCAAAAAGGCATCTGTAAATGTGCATACCACGGCAATCGTGGACCTTGTAGCACCAAGGTTCCCTTTAGATAGTTTAAAATGATTTTAAAGCACAGAAATAATGTAAAAATTATAATTAGTTATTAGTTAAAATCGCTTATTTTGTGCAATATTGGCTTGAGAGATCCATATAGTTTGAAAAGTTCTTTGCTACATATTACTACTAGCAATTGTGTTAGCCATATCATTCTCAAATCTCAACATTTGCAACTGGCTGCTTGATTTCCTTATATGCTAATTAGATGATACATAAAACTGTGATTTCACATCAGTACATTATGGGCAGTCCATTCCCCATTAGATGACAAACAGCAGGGATGGTAATCTATGTACAGTAAGTTCAAAAACACAGAATAATAACCAAAATCATATACTATAGGACAGTCTGAGTAGATAAGCCATATGTGCCTTCGCAGAATTAAACATATAAATATAGTAAGTATAATTTTTAGAAAGTAAAAACATGAAAATGTTGCATTAACTCTTAGTTACTCTTTCACAATTGCTATTGTAATAACAGTTGTTTGCTCAGAATATCAAAGAAGGTGGTCTGGCTATCATGGATGTTAGACTACTAAACACTTTCCCTTTCTTACTGGGAAGAGAAGAAAATTAAATATAGCACAAACCTTTACTGTAGCTCCAGGAAAGAAAAGCCAATTTCCAGTGTCCATTGGATCAAGATTATCTTCTAACACAACCTGCTTATGAGCAGCATTGATGATCAATATATTATCCAATGCCCAGCAAGCCTCATACACTTCACCAGGTTGTGTACTCTCCTGCACCCATCGGAACCTCACATTCTCACCTTTGGCTTCATATGGAAGGTAAATAATGTGGATGATTGTGCTGACATTTGAAGGAGCACTGGGAATGGTGAAAAAACAAATATGGTCATTGTTAGTCTTTGGAGTAATGCAGCAGAGAGTGTATTTTAGCACCATAAATGAAACTGAAGGACATGGTTGTACAGGTTTCTGCACATAGGAGTTGATCTAGGTGTTCTAAATACACTCTCAGCCGGAAACCTATGCTGGATCCCATTGGACTTAGCCTTCTGTGTGAGCGAGAAGCCTCACTTCTGAGACTTGATCCCTACCTTAGGTCTGAAGTCTGTATAGAGCAGTGTGCATACAGCACAGCAATACTGTAAAATTTTGATTCCACGCCCCTCCCACTAGCGCTTCAACCAAACCCACTGTAACAATCGTGTCAGAATGCAAAACAATATAATCCAATTTAGTATGCTAAATATTTGGCAGGGGTCCTCACTCCGGTCCATTATTTTGAGTTGTGACTTAGTATATGTTCTTTATTTAAAACAGTCATTTAACATGAACAAGATAGTACAGAACATAACATATGATACACAAAGTGCTGACATTAAATATGACATTGAATATGACATTGGTTTGTTTATTAACACAAAACAAAGCAGAGAGGCAGTTAGGGAGACAGACAGACATAGGAAGGGGGAACAGAGGCTAATGGGGTGGGGTAGAACACTAAGTTGCATTTGCAGGTGGATTTACCAATGCAGGAAAGTTTTGTACAGTGCTGTATTCTGTACAGAACTGTACAGAAATTGTGGCATGTGCATATGTGCTGTCACAAATGATCCTAACAATCGGAAAATACCCCCTTTTAGAAGTCTGAATCCAGTCCATAGTCATTATTCCCTTTTCTACACTGTTACCTACATATAATTTTTTATAAATCTTTTAAGTAAAATTACAGACATCTGCATTAATAATAATACTGGAAAATCATTTATGGGTTATATTTATTAATATTCATATATGAGTTTGGTCACTGGTTGCTAGGTCTCTGGAATTTTCCCTGTATTGAATATAGGTAAGTGGTGTGTTCTCTGCATTGTATATAGGTCAGTAGTCTGCTCTTTGTGATGTACATTGGTCACTTCTGTGTTCTCTGCATTGTATATAGGTCGCTGGGGTTCTCTCTGTATCATATACAGGCACTCTCTTAGGGCCTGATCCAGCACATACATCAAGTGTGTTGTACATCAGAAATCAAAACAGAGGTAGGCTGCCTACAAACCTATGCAAGCAAGGTAGGTAACATACAGACATAGAGCAGCCAAGCTCAGTGCAGTACATGACCATATACATTGTATATTCCCAAGCAATCCAAACACAAGTGTAGGCAGGGCTGGTGCTAGGGTGTCCAGCGTTCCCTGTGCAAACTATAAATTTGTGCCCTCCTGTTTTACAGTTTAGCATTTCACTCCAGTGACCATCATACATTGCAGCATACATGTAAGGCTCATAAAACACAGAACACAATATAGTAACAACAATAAAAAAAGCATATCCTAGTCACAACTATGCAATACACACTGCATCCTAGTGACCGCTATACCATACAGACTGCATTCTAGTGGCCACCAGGAGGGGAAGGGTGGTAGTTAATCGGTGCTGGGCTCAAAAGATTTTCTGCAGAAGCAGTGGAGGAAAGCCTGTATAGCCAGCAGGAGGGGAAACAATGTCTGAAAATTGCAGTGGAGCAAGGAGGGCTCCTCTTCACACTGGCGTTACCCCTGTACTGAATCCCCCAATTTGCACATCCTGAGTAGAGGGTACATTACCGTCATGTGTTCTGGAAATTTATTCATGAAAGGGTAGATCCAGAACAACGTCCGCTAGTGCATAGAAGCTAGTGCTAGTGCAAAGCGTAGCTGTGTGAGTGTGTCAATTAAAACTACATCCACAAATGAATTTAGCAAAAAAGACAAAATATAAATATACGTTACTAAATAATTGTTTTTAACACCTACATAATGAATACACAGCATTTACCATTTACCTATTTTTTTTGTATTGAATTCAGAGCATAAAATGGTAATGCAATGGCCCAAAATAGATTGTGTCCTTACACGTGACCTGTGCTTAGGCAACTGTTTTGGTTTAAGCTGTATGTACATAGGGCTATGTTGGTCTCTGGATCTTGTGCAATTACATGACAAGCAGATGTGCAGCAAGTTGCATTGGTCTGGATGAAGCACAGTTGCGTGCGCATTGCTTCTAAGAATGTGCATTGCAAACTCATGCCAAGGTATGCTACCTGTTCATTCCTAGGTTCACCTCAAGAACGGTCCCTTCTTGTATGCCAGTGGAATGCTCTGTACAGTGTACGGCAGGCAGTGTGTGCTCTGCCCCTCTGCACAGTTTATGGTGGTCACTGGTTTTGTGTATTAAATTAAATAATAATGAATTAATATATATATCTCCATTTGGTGCACTAGTATGAATGGAGTCACAATAGCAGGACACTACCAGCCCTCACTGAACAATTACTATAGATCTTCCTAGTGTACTACTAGGAAAATACTCATTGTATCATTTATCTCATTTTTATAAGTACAGATGTGTCCACTTGCTAACAAAGTGATGTTTTTTTTTATTAAAATGTATATACATTTGTAATAAAAAATCATAAGCATGTATTTACAGATGTACACTTATACAATGTATAATAACCTCTGCACTCAGAGAGCAATGGCATTGGAGAGCTGATGCTGACTCCCTGTAGAACTCCACTAGCCTGAATGGAATTACAAGCTCAGGACCCTACCTTAATATTACTACACCAAGTAAAATGGGGATGGAGCAGAAATCTGGACTTTACATATCCCTCCTACCTTCTGTACTTGCTGTAAACAGCCCGCTGACGGAGAGGCTTCAAGCACAGATCTTACCTTAAACAGTATACTTTATTATGTACCCCCAAAGTTTAGGACTGTGACACTCAAATGCTATAAACAGGAAAAGGGTACATAGACAATGATAGCAAGTGTCACAAACACAATTATTGTGGCATCTAGATTTACACATTTCTATTAATTTGTATTACTTTTTAATGTAGGCAGGGATTGTTAAAGAGGTGTGCCAGAGTTAACAATATGAAATATTGGTGCTAAGGTGTACAGTTTTACCTATACATCTGGCTTGATCTAACTTGGGTGAGAAACTGGACTGAATCCATACTTTTTTGCAAGGGAAAATGCCTGCATTTCATAGTGTTGTGCGCACACATATGAATCCATTCTTTTCACTCAGGGGAAAATGAGGGAAATGTAATTAAAACAATATATCTAAAGATACGAGACATGTATACATAAGTATACCTTATTCTCTCAAGTGGAATCCAGCTGGTAGTATTGCTCTTGGTGTAAGATACCACAATGGCTGGATCTGAATAGCTGAATCGACATAAACCTGACCCTAAAAGATAAAATTATATTAAGGAAATGATATACTGTGACAAAGACATTCATTATACCTTAATAGCCCCAAATGGCAAGTGACCCCTACAGACCACACTCATTTTTTTCATATGTCAAATTGCTCAATCAATAATGAAATGACATTAGAGCAGTTGCAGAAAGTAAGCAGCAGATTTATCCATGCTTAAGATGCCAGAATTGATATAAAAGTGATAAATCACAGCTGAGCAGTATAATGTGTTGTAGATTTCCCATGGGAGCAATATGACACATGTGCATACTGTAAAGATATGCCGCTGACATATGACCTAAATATTGCAGACAGTGGAATCAATATTTTGCATATCAACATAATTGATATATATATATAT
>WWET01000908.1:41144-54344 GCA_011038615.1 Limnodynastes dumerilii | reverse complement strand
GTTATTTAAAAAGCTGCGAGGTTTGAAAAAAAAAAAAAAGAAAAGAAAGAAAAAAAAAAGCCGGTGTTTTCAGCGCAGTCTGAACACACCAGGTTAAAATTTTCTAAATTTTGCCCACTGCCTAAAAAGCTGGCTTTTTAGGCAGTGGCAATCTGAACGCGGTATTAGTCTAGAGCACATAGCATATAGTTGCAGGGTGGATGTTTGCACACACATACATATGTATATTGAGAGTTTAACATGCTTACTGAATTTTATCAGTCAGAAACATGCCACAGTAGAACCAAAAATTTGCAGTACAATATACAAAACTGATGGCCCTATTCAAATGTTTATTATGGTAATCTTAACAATTAGGGGGAAAGGTTGACAAATCTAACAATACATTTTTTAAAAATAATATGTAACCATAAAAAAACATTAAATAACGGTGCATACTGCTAGTAAAAAAAATGCTTCAAAATGAATTTTCAGTTCATCAATCAAACTCAAACACAGACACAAGTAACCCTAATAAGAGCTCAATTGGTTAAACAAAAAAAAACAAAAAAAGATAAACCAATACTAGTTGAAGGTGTACAAGCATATAACCTATAACATCAGTCCTTATTCTTTGTTTAATTGCTTGAGAAATGGGTGTATTTTGTGACATCCTTTGATGTCTTTCTGTGTGGAAAACACCAGCATTTTTCTTGGTAATATGAATAAATTCATGTAAGGAATTTTTTGAAATATACTAAGGGCCTGATCCACACAAATCTGCTGCCCGCATTGCATGTCTCCTATCCAGAGATGTAACTTTTGCAACTAGTTAGAACATACAGACTAATGCCTGAGTAGAATAACCAGGTTTATCAGACTTAAAAACAATAGAAATCCTGGGTTCGTTTATGCATATTTGGTGGAGTTGTCCTATTGTAGCCCTTTTTTGGAAGGACACTATAGCTCTTCTTAATCATATTCTAGGCACCACCTTACCCTATGATGCAGCTGTGTTTCTGCTGTCTCACCCATTGCCTGCGTTGCCCAAATCTACAGATAAATTGCTAATGCATTGCTCTAATGCTGCAAAATCCCTGATCGCAAAACAATGGAAGTCTGCTCAGGCCCCCTCCAGCGTGGCCTTATTAAACAAAATTTGGCACATGTCGTCTATGGAATACATCACAGCAATCCTAAATGACAGGGTTAATAAATATCAGACCGTATGGACTCCTTGGTATTCTTACTTTAATACCCCACTACCGGGACAGAGGTAGAGCTGTTTGGGTTTAGGCCCTGTTTATCATGGTACCCCTCTTCTATTCCTTCCTCTTTCTTCTCTTTTCTTTTTCACCTTTCCCCTACCCCCACCCCCCTCGAGGGTGGTTCCCCTGTGCCACGTATCTGTGTGCATAGGGTATACACTAAGGTTCACATTACTCAACTTTTTGAGCTTCATGTTTATCCTCTTCATCCATAGGTTGTGATATATATGAATCTTGCTTGTAATTGATTTGCTTTGTCTTGCATTTACAGTATGTCTTTTTACGAGCCTTACCCTTTATGTACGTTGTGTATATGCACTGTCACATATTGTTATTTGGTTTTCCAATTGGACGCAAAGGTATTTTGAAAATGTAAAAAACTGTTTCTATAAATAAAGAGATTTAAAAAAAAAAAGACAATAGAAATCCTGATCCTCTATTAAATAGAGTCTACTTCATGTAAAAAAATAAAGAAAAATGAATTGATGGTTGCATTAACCTTTAATGTGATGTATAAAAATTTACTCTGTTTTATATTTACACGAACTCTGAGCTAGTGTAAAATTTAGGTGGAAGCACAGAGAGCCTGACAAGCCACTTGCACTCACAGCAGCACTACGCTGTCCACTTTTAAATTTAAATACAGTGAAACTCCCCTTTGTGTTAGCGCAAAACACATGGATGCGAACACAGGCGTTCCCTCCTGTACATGCGCAGAGCGGTTTCCCCCTGCACTTCTGGATGAAAACACACAGAAGTGCAGCTCTGAATTAGGTCCCATTTACAATTCAAAAGCATACCTTAGTTATCACGGTTATTAAAATAAAATGTCATATTTTAAAGGTTTCATTTTAATTTTAATTCACGGAATGATCATCTTTTAAAAAAAAAAAAAGATTCTCTGTTAGGACCTTCTTAAAACATCATAAAAAACACTGCAAGTGCTGCAATCAGAATTCTTAGTTGCTTCGTCAATCACACATTGGACCGAATTCAGAGATCCGTTTTAACGTGGAGTTGCGTGCGTATTTTTAGGGTCGGTTCAACTGCGCCTGCAAGTAACTTTTTACACGCAAGTTACGTAGTATTTACGCACGGAAGTCCATTAGGCACGCACTTGTGAATTGTACTTTGGAACACATGTACGAGGGGCGGGATTTAAATCCGCGGTTAGATAGATAGATACGCACGTACGTACCTTAACGTACACCCGTAACTGCTACACCTAGGGATAAGGGTGCGTAAGTCACCGACAACTTTGCCGTGTAAGGGATGTGTCATTGGTGTTACCCTGCGGCATGCGTGCGTATAATTGCGTGCCTTCCAAAAATGAATCTCTGAATCTGGTCCATTGTTTCCATGCTAGTAAATAACTTGTTAATGAAGTTGATAACATTGATCTACACAAACACACACACACACACACACATACACACACACCACAAGAAATGAAGGGCATTGGTAAAGACAATTTAGGATTATTTTGAGCCCATCTGCTTCCACTGCCTGTGCTCCACTGAAAGAACATCTGCAATCCATCTATGTACTATACACCATGCTAGGGTTCCAAATTTTAATCATATTCATCTATTTTACTTAGAAGAGTCATGTTCAGAACCAATCAACCTCATCTTTAGTTTGTCAAACACATTCATACAGCATGAAAGATGAAACTAAACATGATTATATACAGTAGAATGAATAGACACATAATGAGAGGAAGATTAACACATCTCCCGCTATTTTAATTAGAAAAATTCTGCACCATTGCAAAACCATTAGTCTTTTCAAGCATTGCATTATTTTACATTTATTAAAGTACCATAGGTAAGACACAAAAATGAGAGTGACCAATGTTTTAACATGCACTTTAAGAAAAAATGGTTACAAATATTTATATACAGTTATTTATACCAATGGCATTCCAGAACCTAAAATAATTAAGTAATCTGCTTTCCTCTCTGCAAATACATGCAGCATGCAGTAATGGCAGCACTCAAAGTTATATTCATATAGTACATACCTATAGAAAACTGGAGAACAGATGCTGTAGTTGTGTTAAGGTTAGTTGTCATCTGAAAAAAAAAAGTATTTTATAAATACATTAGTTTTAGATCTGAATTTTGCATAGCTTAATTAATCATAATCTAACTTTGAGATCTTGATATAGATCATGCATTCATTTTATTTATTGATTAGGCTTAGATCGGAAATAGGTAAACTGATTCAGGAACAAGATACCCAAATTTGGGAGCTAGAAACTAGATTTAATCCTCTGGGAAGGGGACTTGCCCAATGTGAAGCAACAGAATATAAGAGCTCCAGGCCCCATTATGTCAGAGATTACACAGCTGCACACAAGGCAGAACCAGAAAGTTATCACATGACCACAGTTTTATAAAAGGGTTTATAAGATTAGTTACTTAGCCATGTTGCTATTGATAGGCTGAGGGTAATCATGGTAGAGGACCTCTTTTACAATAATTGTTGTGGGGAATAGGCTCAGGATGAGTGGATACCCAAAGCTTAATATGTCTCTTTTTTTCAGATAAGTTTACAGGGAACATTTCTGGTGGCATAAATCTATTTTTACAGTGGGGGAAGTTGTGACTGCAATATTCAGTAGTCTTTTTTGAAAACTATTGATTATCATTCCATTTCTATAGAGTTTTTGTAAATGATGACTTATTGAACAGAATTTTATAAACTGCCTGTCAATGTGCAAGAAACCTGCTAGTATTGAAAAAAACCCTGCAGCCTGACCCTAACACTCTCCTCCCCACAGCCTAACCCTAAGACTCCCCTCCCCCCCACAAAAAAAAACATTTATACGGAGATGTGAATTTAAAAGTAAATATCTACTCCAGAAAAAGCATTGCAACATCCTTATGGGATAATTCGCTGACTCTATTAGATACCTTGTCCAGAACAACAATAATGTCAGAGTGGGAAACTGTATTCACATATTAAGTTTAACACTAAAAGGCTTTTACATTTCCAGGGGTTCTTTTGGTACTTTGTATGCATAACAAGGATCCAAAGATTTGTGTGTAATCCATGTTAATTTGTGCTAAGTGAGTAAAGCGCTGGCCTGTGCTTACTGTGTTGGGATCAGACTCAAGCCACAGGATTCTATTCTTAATCACAGTTCTTGACTGTGGTCCCCTACTGAAGTCTGGTGAAACTATGGTTCATGCTGCACATCTGACATTCTGCAGTTAAGTTCAATACAGTTAAACAATGGTCAAACCTGGGTACAACGTCATATAATGGTGTATATCAGCTCTGGTAGTATCCATTATATGTATACTGGAGAGCTACTTTAAAATGCATGGTTAAATAAGGGTATTTTATAGAGCACTGTGTATTATTTAAACCCTATGTTTTCTTTATCTATAATCATTTTAGATCAATAAGAATTTATTATTTACAGTTATGTATCTGTTTTAGGGAAACAATTTTTTTTTGTACAATTGTTTTTAAAATATGTATAATGTCTGTCTTGGCAGCCATTACTTTAGGTGGAACAATACATCTAGAAACAATTTTATAGAGTAAATTCCTGAATACTATGGCATGCTTGTTTTATGTTTTTAGTATGCTTTCTTTTAGCATAGTGTAAGTTCATCACTAAATGAAAACACTAATAGAAACAAACAACAAAAAACAGCAAGCAAAACATACTGTTATATTTGTAAACTAATAACTTACCAATTCCCTTTGTCCATAAGGGTCACAAAATGTGACAGAACCACCATGCATAATTATACCACATAGCTCCCCAACCTCGCAATTACTGCATGGTAACCTATAAAAGAGACAGTGATAGGAATACAGGTATTTAAATGTACACCTTTCAGTAAATTGTAATATCAAATTATAGACAAAAGAAATATATTAAAAGTGTAAGCCTCTGTCAAAATCCAGATCTGAATAGTCATTCTTTTTTATATGCTACTGTTCATCTACATCAAGAGAATTGGAACAGAAAGGCTATTATATTCTTAGACTATTACTATTATAAGTCTAAACTGCAGAACCTTGAAACATATTAGAAAAGAATATTTCTGCACACATGGAAAAGGGAAAATGGTGAGGAAGCATATGTGACAAATAGAGTCGAAAGGCCACAAATGTATTCACCACTCTCCATCGTACACATATTTCTCCATCATTCTCTAAAGATGAATAGAAATCCCTCAAATGGAATTTTGTTTCAATATGAGGTGTTTATTTTTGCATTTATCTTTATTTTAACTGCAATGGCTTATTTTAAAAGTTTCCAAAGGACTTGAAATGTGCATATAAAGCAAATATCATGCTCTGATAACAGTATGATTAATATACTTTGTTTATTTTAAGTATTACTTTTTAATGTTACAAGAAGAATACCTAATATAGACTTGTTTACTCATTACAATGACGTTCACAAGTTTGATGCTTCAATGTTGTTCCTGTATTTGTCTCATGCGCTGATTATTTCTTGGCATCACATCCGATGATCTCTTTAGCTTTCACATTGTCTCTAATTCTGAATGTCACTGAATCTATTAACACCAATCATGTTTATGTTTTTATGTATGAAAATGTGTCACAATCTCAATCCTTTACCGGAAGATACCACTGTCCATTACAATGCACAAATAATTTAATGACAGGGAACATCTGCTACTTCATTTGTTTTGCAGATACATTTGTTTTATTTATAGCATTATTTTTATACCACAAAACTAACACAGAACAGTGTATGTATGTAGCCACCTGTAACAATTCCCTGAAAAAATATGGTGTTCTTTATTATAGTTAACTTTAACTTTTATAATTTACAGTTTCCGATGTGTTATGCGATATTACAACAGCCACAGAAACATATAAGAACAACAAAAAGAAAGGATAGTATGAGCGCAAACCAAACTGACATGCAGCTGAAACCAATGCCAAAAAAAGTGTCCTAGACTTTTAAAACCAAAACTGAGTACAGCAAATGAGCACAGGTATTAGTGCAAATACCTGTGCTCATTTGCTGTACTCAGCCACAGAAACATGACATATGAATACAGTGGCTTAGAAAAATGCATTGCATAAAAACCTTCTTTGTATTCCTTTCTGACTATATATTTAGTACACATAGGCTTTACTGAATATAATTTATTAATAACTAAGATGACATAGGAAATTTTAACTGAATTGCAGCATAATGACTCAGCAAAGCATACAAGACAATGGAACACTACATATAATACAGGGTTATTCCAAAAGAATGAACCAATTTCATGACGCTTTTATTTTAGTTCTCAAGCTGACCATTTGAAAGAGGAGGTTTTTAATTTTTGAATGGCTGTCACAGGGGCACTGTAGTTGCATCGTTCCACCGGTAACGTTCAGTTGCTTGTTTACCTTTGGAATGGCAAGTCCTCAGCAAAAGGCGCTCTGCATTCTTGAGTTTGCAAAAACAAATTCAGTTGTCACAGTGCAGCGTGCTTTTCGAAGGTGATTCGGCATTAATCCACACTCTCCTAAGAACATTCAACGGTGGTTTCGACAATTTTGAGAGAGTTTGTGTCTGTGTGAAGGAAAAAGTCCAGGTCGACTGTGAGTTTTGGAGAAACAAGTGGTGAGAATCTGTGCTACCTTTAAGCGGTGCCCGTGGAAGTCCAAAAATCGAGCTAGCTGTGAGCTCGCGATCCCTCAATTCACTATCTGCCGTGTGCTAAGAAGACTCCTACATTTGAAACCATACAGACTGCACCTCATTCAGGCACTTACCAATGAAAACAAGAGGAAGCGAATGGAATTTTACGATTCGATAATGAAGATGAAACCTTTATTTCACATTTAATATTTAGTGATAAACCAATTTTTCACTTGAGCAAAACAGTCAATCGTCACAATGGGGCAGATCCAGAACTACGCATTTCCGCGAATTTACGTGTGGCGGAGACGTAAATTCGCAGATTTGTACGCACTGCGCATGCACACCACAGAAAATACGCACATTCATGTAGCGTATTTTCGAACGTATGGGTGATTCACGTATTGCAAACGTAAATACTTACGTGTGGGCATGCCAAATTTACGTTGGTGACCATTGCGTGCGTTTTACGTGAAGTAGGCGGGGGTGGTATTTAAAGTGTACAGTATGGGCATGCTAAGCTGCGTACGTTCGCGTAGTCTGTACGCCCGTTAGCGGAAGTATGCTGTTACGCTAGGAAAAGTTAAGGTAAGGTTTGGGTCGCGTAATTTGAGAAAATACGTCCTTGCAAGGGGTGTGCCGTGGGGAGTGTAGCGACCTTACGTGTATGAAAATATGCACCGCTAAAATACGTACGCACACACGTAGTTCTGGATCTACCCCAATATGTGTATTTGGGGAACAGAGCAGCCACATGAAACAGTTGAGCATGAAAAAGATTCGACTAATGTGAGCATCTTCTGTGCTGTGTCTCAGGATTATGGTCCTTTTCCTGCGAAAAACATTGATACAGGACAAATCTATATCCATATGCTCCAAATCTGACTCTTCACTTTACTGCAAGCAGCTTCACATGACTTCATTTTTCAACAAGATGGAGCACCTCCCCATTGGCACCTGATGGTTCGAGCTTTTTTGAATGAAAAAGTGCCCCAGCGATGGAGTAGTTGGAAGGGGGTCCAAGACCTTGCTCTTTGTGCACCGTGTATAATTTTTCTAGTGGGCATATGTAAAAGATCGTGTTTATGTTCCACTGCTACCCACTAACCTCGATGACCTTAAATATCAAATAACAACAGCGATCAACTCAGTGGATCGTGATATTCTGATATGTGTCTGGGAGGAATTCTCTTATCGCATTAATGTTACCTTCGCTGCAGGTGGTGCCCACATTGAACACTTGTAAGACAGGAAATAAAACTTGATTATGAGTAGAATATTTGTGACTTGGCTGGAGTTTTGTATTACTTTTCCTTAATAAAATATTGCATCATGAAATCGGTTCATTCTTTTTGAATAACCCTGTATAGTGCTATTTTGTATCTGGAAAAAACTTGGTAACCCAGGAGAGCAGGCAAATCTCCCACAAAGAAGGTTGTGAGTTTATGTAATTCCTAGTATTCCTATGTAATGGGCAGGACTTGATGCCATAATTTGCGTCATCAAGTCCTGTCCCATCCCCCAATAAGACTATGAATAATAGTGTTGATGGACAGTGGGTGGGGCTTCATTACATGATTAGTTTAAATTATGTCATCCAGCCCCACTCCATAATGGCATCTCTTGCTTTCCTCTGAGACCTCTCGGAGGAAAGAAATAGAAAGTCAGCGACCCTGATGTATGCCACTCGTACAGAGTGTATTAGCTAGGGATGTGAAGGTTGTAGTGTGTCCTTTTTGATAGTAGAATATCTACAGAGAGAGCAGGAGGCCCAGAGACCGGGGTGGGCCCTGAAAATGCTGCTGCTCTTGCAACCTCTGTTATCTTGGCTTCTACTATCTCCTCTTGAAACAGAGTAGTGGTCACTTCTGCAGACCACATGGTATATTTCATGGTCGTTAGCAACCTATTAAGTACTGATTTCTCCAAAACTGTATATTAATAGTGTTGATAAAATATACACTTCTACTAAATGTACAGCCCTAGAAAACTACCACTACAATCAAAGCAGAGAGCATATTTCAGCAAATGTTCAAGACAATATCAGTAAACATTATCAAATGTAAAGACTAGTTGTTCCACATACCAAATACTAGGATTCAATTCACGTTGCTTGAATGAGTCAAAATCATCCCTCAAAATAATACTTTCACTATGGATTTCAGCTGAAAATAACAATAAGATACAGGTTAATAGAAAAAAAGAAAGGAAGGGGTAAATATTCTGACAGATTCTGTAAATACTATATAAACATATTAGGGTCTGTATGATTTGATTTGAGTTATATATTATGTTACATGAAATGTAAAAAAATTGGATAGAAGACAGGGCCGTCACGATGCGCTAAGCGAGGGTATGCTTCACAGACCGGCGCCAGGCTAGAGAGGCTGGAGAGCTGGTTGAAAAACTCCTTTCAGCTGCTCTATGTAACAGCCGCAGTGGCTCATACAGGAACTTCCTGCATGCACATGAAGGAGGCAGAGAGCGCAACACAGGAAAGGTAAGTAAAGTAAAAGTGGAGAGGTTGTAGAGACATGATGGGGATACTGGGGGGCTGTAGACACGTGATGGGGATACTGGGGGGGCTGGAGACACATGGGGGTAGATCCAGTACTACAGGCTAGTTACGTTAGAACGTGTAACGTATTTGCGCTAGCATAATTTCTATGACCTCCTCTAGGCATTCCCCTTCGCTCATACGTACTTTAGCCGTTTTACACTGCCCAAACCCTACCTTAACTTTTGATAGCGTAAGTAATGATGTACGTAATGGATTTACGTATGTGACGACCTAACCTGGCCCATACTGTCCAATTTAAATGCCTCCCTCCGCCTACAAAGCGTAATTACGGGTGTTGTATTGATGCCCCCTCCCCTTCGTTTATAGGTACGCTGATGGTACGTACGTTTAGCGTTACGTAGTGTAACATCTGCTGCATGCATGTGCAGTAAATACAAATGGGCAATTTTACGTCATCAGCTAGCGTAAATACACTAGCGATCTTAGCTCAGGATCTGGCCCATGATGAGGATACTGGGGGGCTGGAGATACATGATGGCAGTTTTTAGGATGAAGTGGAACTTGTATAGAGAAAACTAGGAAGCTGTTGTATTGTATAGCAGTAACTATGATTTCTTTTATTGTGGTTACAAGATTGTATTTTATGACGCTTACATGGATACTATACTCTATTAACTATAATGATAAATAGATAAACAGATGGGTGCAAATTTAAAGTTTGCAGGGGGGGGTGTCAAACACCCTTGCACCGGGCCTGATGGAAGATTGTGGAGTTAAAGTCACAATAGGACCCTATCGTTTTCTAAAGTCTTATTGCAATCTTTCACCTCAATAAATGAATAAAAAAGCTTTAACAGAGAGTGACATAAGGATCTTCAATCTCTATTACAAAAACAAAATCTATGTACAGTGCCCTTTCATTGTTGATAATATGAACTGCATAAAAGGGTCAGAACAAATTTGAACAGAAGCACTGATACATGAATAATAATAGCTGGGTTAAGTTTAGACTGTGGAGTTGATCCAGAGATGTGCTTTCGTCTGTTTTTCAGGTGGAAGTGTAACGGGAATTGGCACTATGCGTGCCTAGAACGGGAGCATGCACAGAAAGATAGGCGTACCGCTGCCCATCCACCTGTGTCTGCATCCTTGTGCTCGCCGCTAGCGGAACAGGAAGTTCTATGCTATATTAATGAGAAAAGGGACATTAAACTCATTTAAATAGGTGCAGTGGCTGTGTAAGCTGCCTGCTCTTCTGTGAAAATGATACACCATGTCAGGGGATGGTGTAAATCACAGGCACAGGTAATTTTTTATGTGGAAATGGACATACTATTTAAAGACAACATTGATGTACACATAGATTTTCTTTTATTGAATTGTATAAATGATTTAATTGTTTTTAATACAATTTAGCAGAAAAAAAACTGTAGTGGAATGACGCCATTATGATCTGGCATTGCTGTACATTATGTATAAATAATTTTTATTAGTGTTTTCATATTTTTACATTTAAAGAAAATAAACATATTCAAAAGCTAGGAAAGTGGCACAAACCCGCTGGATCCATCAGCATGGATTAAACTCTTGCCCTTTTTCCTTACATCCTATCCAGAGTTGCAGTTTTTGCAGAAACACGCAACTCTGGATAGGACGTATAACGCATCTGCATTCCTCATCCGCCGAAACTCTGGATCAACTCCTGTGTCATAAATCAATTTTATGAACCAGAAAAATTTGGAAAATTCTTTTGCAGACATCACATACTGCAACAAACAGAAGTAGTAAAGCCTACTTAAAAATACCAAATTTGATATTTATGTAAACAGATACCTTAAAGAGATGCAATTAACACTTTGCAATATATCTTACCTAAATTTGGACGTAAAGGAGCTTCAGTTGGAGCTAAAAGTAAAAGACAAATTAGAGTGCATAGAAATGTTTAATAGAATTGATAATAAAATATATTTCATCATGTCATGTACACAAAATACACATCAAATCGGATGTTAGGATGTTCCAATTAGTAAATTCCAATTTTAAAAGATTCAACATTTCTGTAAACCCTATTTTTTAAATTATTTGATGTCACTACCTGGCATCTCTATCACTACTGGGATAGATCCTCTAATTAACTAAGTTTGTGGATGTGCAAGAAAATTATTTTCTTACAGGGAACTTCATTCAAGCAATTGATGAGGGAGCCATAGGCGTATCTATAATGGGTACAGGGTGTGCAGTGCACACAGGCCTCTCAGAACAGGGGGCCCTGTGGCATGCATCCTGCACCCTGGGTTGACAGGGGAAGGGGGGCCATTTAGCATCTATTTTTTCCCTCTAATATCTTCCGGAGAGAAGATATAGATATAGATATAGATATAGATAGTCCCCCTTCCCCTGCGATGGGACTGTCCGGATTCGCATCTGGACAGTCCAGGCTCAGGTAAGAGGGGTGGGGGGCCCATGTGCAAATCCTGCACACCGCCCTCTCACTTCTTAAAACACCCCTGGAGGGAGCCCACATGCAAAGAAGCAAATACACCTTTCAAGGATATTTATACAGGTCCCTAAAACTCTCCTGGTTAAGTGCTTATAAGAAGATACTTATCTGATTCAGACTTAAGAAGGTGCTTACAATAAGAGAGGAAAGTCACTCCGGGGCTAAACCATGTTGATTGCAAGGGGAGTCAAGTTAATTATACTGATCAGCTTTACTATCACATTGTTATTTAGACTTGGGATAGAAAATGCTACCTCCCAACTCTAATACTGCTTGCAACAGATGTAATATGACTCCCCTGCAATCAACATGGTTTAGCCCAGGAGTAACTTTCCTCTCTAATTTTAAGCGCTTTCTTAAGTCTGAATCAGGCCCAATGTTTGGAATTAGTTTTTTCAAAACATGCACATAGATGACAAACAAGTCAGGATCTTGGGGTGTGTTTATTAGGAAAACAAGATAGTATGTCTGTGAATCTTGGTTTTGCAGGCTGTTGTACAACCCCCTGCCCGTTTTACCTCTAATAAAATTACTGTGTATTTAACTTTTTTAAACCTTTTTTTTAAAGAAGTCTGCAAAACAAAAAAAACAAACACTGAGGCTTTGCAGACTCGGTGCTATGTAAATATACATATTAGACCTGATTGAGATTTGCGTTCGTAAGGAGATTTACGCATGTAACAGGTGACAGATAACATCTGTGCATGCGCGCGGCAGATGTTATGTGTCTGAAGTCCTTGTGCGCAGAACTGAGGTCCATACGGAAGGACTTCTGTAGAAGGGGCTGGTCCTTCAGATCTGAATGCCAAAATCCCGCCACAGAGGCAGGGTTAGGCATGCTAAAGAGGTGCCGGGGGTAGGGAGAGGCAGTTCCGCACAGATCTGCATTCGTACAAACACAGATCCGTGCATATAAAATAAGGTAGGGTTCTAAACACTTAAATGTCCAGAACTCTATACGAAGGAGGGGAGTGACAGAGACGTGCACTCCCCTCCTTAGTGCTTACTTTCAGATTTGCGCACATACGTAGGTAGCACGCAAATCTGAATCAGGTCCATTGTTATTTAAGCCTAATATTTTTTTTGTAACACATTGCTTTATTAATATAAAAATTATAAAAATTTTGAGTAGTAATATGTATTCCTTATGTTTAAAAAACTAAAGATATTGTGCCCAGCTAGAATTAATAAAACATTTTTGTATTATTGTCATTGGCTGGAATTCAGTACCCTAAAATGGCTAATATGTAGATTATATATCAGTTTAACTCTTAATATTTATATTATATATATCATATTA
>WWET01000908.1:8122-23903 GCA_011038615.1 Limnodynastes dumerilii | reverse complement strand
AGAATAAAAACAGAATGGAAGTTGCTCAATCAATTTATAAGTATATGTTAAACAGGTGCGTGAAAGGCAGGGGGTTAATCTGCTTGCCACAGAAACAAAAGGAAAGAAAAGCCCCAGCACACTGCCATAAACCAGTAACAAACTCTACTGTTCTATCTGTAAAATAAAACACAGAAATGTTCGTTATACATATTTGATCAAATATGGGATAAGCCACCAGCCACCGTCAAAGCCTTTCTGTATATGGTGGTCCTAACTCTAACAATGAGAGTCCCAGTATTGGGTCCCATATATATGTTTATAAATTGAGAGCCAACTTACCTAGGAGATATTGCAATTTCCAAATAAGCAGTCCAGTGGCAGGACTTTAAGTATAAGAAGATCCAAGGTAGGTTAAAATGATGAACGGACACAGGATGTGTCTCAGTCCTATGCTAATTAAGCCGTGCATTTCTTTTCTATTGTAATTATGACATGGTTGCCGACTCTTCCGGAATGTCCGGTAGACTCCCGGAATCCTGGGAGATCTCCCAGACTCCCAGGAGAGGACCCTTTTCTCCCGGAGACAATACAAGTATTAGTATTGTATTATAGTATTATTCCAGGACACTGTATTGTCACATACACAGTGCCCGGACTGCTGCACTTGGGCACTGTGTATGTGTTGCTATGGGGGGCTTTATTGAAAAGGTGGTAACCCTAGAATTCACCTCTCCCTAAAAGTGCTTTGCGTATGCTCCGGATGACATCACCGAGGCGCTGTTCACGATGTGCCTGCAAGAAGATGCAGAAGATGCCAGCCATTGCAAAGCTAGGAGAGTTGGCAAGTGAGAAGTCAGAAGAGCGCCGCGGAGGAGGAAGGAAAGCGGGACACAAAGGTAAGTAAAAAGGAAAGAGGCTGGCGAAACATGGTGGAGAATACTGAGAGGAACTGCAGGCACATGATGGGGAATACTGAGGGGGGTTTGAGGCACATGATGGGAGAATCTGAGGGGGGCTGGAGGCACATGATGGGAGATACTGAGGGGGGGCTGGATACTTTGCAGTACACCCATACACAATCCCTGGCAACGCAGGGATCGCCCCCCTCCAAGCGACGCAGGGACCGCCCCCCGCGACGCAGGGACCGCCCCTATGCTTTTTACTTCTATCCCTGAAATGATTTTTCAAAAGTAGGCAGCCATGGTCTAAATAACGGTGTAAAAAAATAAAGCTGGTCAGTATCTGTGTGCAGTAAGCAATAGCAGAAATATATCTGCATGCAAAGAATACAATCAACATGGTTTAGCCCAGAAGAAACTTCCCTCTCTTATTTTCAATCTCTGAATCAGGGCCACTGTCTTGGAGTGCAACAACAGTATAGACACAGTGACTGGAACACCATCAAAGCCAAGGTAAGTCAATTAAAGAATCAATAAGGAATAGTGGGTTAGTGGTGAGAAATGTATTATCATTATTTCTATCCTTAATTTAGACTCCAACATATTACACAGTGCTTTACAATTAAAGAATGTTATGAAACTATTATTTAAGATATACATTACTTTTTCCTGAATGCTGGGAATTATGTCATGCTCCTGTGGGTGGGTACTTCTCATGTCTGCCAATAGCGTAGGCAGTAATGTTTTAGTCTGTAGATAGCCTAGTGCTTTAAATTTGCTTGGCATGCCCCCAAGGAGGCACAGTCCATGCCACCAATGGGTTTGAACACACCCCTTTTTGTGGTGAAAAGTATCTGTATTTTTCAACAATAGGGTGGGGCACAAGAAGTTGGTGTACCAGGGCCCAGATTTCTTCTTGACAGCCCTGCTGGTGACAACCCATTGCATCTTTTTGTACACAATTGTCTGATCTTATTCTGGGTGTACTGAGCTTTAGGTAGTGCTGTATATGCTTGTTTGTTCCACAAGGATACTCCCAATTATTTAGAGCAATGACACTATTCACTGGTTGTTTACTAGTCAACAGGCTGTAGTAATTGTGTGACAGGAAGAAGCACTGAGAAAATAGGACATGGGAATTATAGCAAGTAGATGGACAAATTACAGATATTTTAAAAGAGGAAGGCAGGAAGTAAGATTGGTGGGAATAAAGCTGCAACATGAACAGAGTTTTAAAAACAAATTATTTGGTGGGGAGAGTATCTTACTTGTAGAGTTAGTTAATTAAATAAAGCATATGTACACAATGTTGATAGTAGTTTGTTTTGAATTAGGAGGCATTTAAACACTTATGGCTTGTTAAAAACACTGCATCGAGTAAAATGAGTAAGACTAGTTTGATAACTAACTATACTAGCTGAAACAATGATAAACAACCTACTGACTCCAAACCTTTGCCTGTGTCTTCTCCTCCTTCCTGCTTTATTATCAGATTTATGTTTTAAAACTTGCAACGTTTGTTTAAAATGTCTTTTGGTGTTGCTACAGGCAGGTGCCCAGTGGTGGATTTTAAACTAGGTACATAAAGCACATGTCTAGAGATGCAAAATGCCTAGGGGGCAGCAAAATGGTGGCTGCTTTTTGTTTTCTTTTTCAGAGCAAAACGGAGCAGAAACAGGAGATAGTGCCTTGTCTGCCTCTATTCATGGTAAGGCTCTGCAGAAGTGGGCCATGCATTTTCTTTGTCCACAGCTGCTCTGAAAACATAAATGGAAAAAAAGCTGGCTCTGAGTATTGTTATGGGAAGTGGCGGGTCAAGAATTGTGTTCTGTGCCTGTGGCTGCTGTGGGAGAAAAAACAGGACACTGTTGGGCAGGAGAAAAAAAGGTAAGTTA
Source organism: Limnodynastes dumerilii (assembly GCA_011038615.1). Classification (NCBI taxonomy): domain Eukaryota; kingdom Metazoa; phylum Chordata; class Amphibia; order Anura; family Limnodynastidae; genus Limnodynastes; species Limnodynastes dumerilii. Next base: position 21,127 of record WWET01000908.1, on the reverse strand, counting down.
AAGTGAAAGAAGAGCCTAGGATAGCAAAAAATAGGATAGTGAAGAGGTAATGAGCTTTTTTGCAGGGAAACTTTGAGCACAATTTAGGAGGAATAAAGTACATTTTCATGCGACATATAGACTATAAATCTTAATTGTGCTCAAAGTATCCACCATAATAGGCCTTTATATTAGGTCTTTATATGATATTGATTCCTATTTGTGGAAAAATATAGAGGCATATTATGAAGATAATTTGAGCAAGAAATAATTAGCTTTATTATGGGATATATAAAGTTTATGTTTATGCTTAATTGTGATTATCCTAAAAACCTCTATATTATATAGAACTACTGTATATCTGTATAATATAGATTATGAAAATAATATCATAAAATATAATTAATCATATGATCAATAATAAAACTTTTTATTCCACCACATTAGTTTTAAAATGATCTTAAATTATCCCCAATAACTGGCCTCATTTTCCTCTTACAACCTCATAATAATGGGGTAGATCCAGAACTACGTTTGCCGTACGTTTATTCGCGTAGCGTATTTTCATGAGCGTACATTCGTTACACTCCCCTCGGCACACCCCTTGAACGTACGTATTTTGTAAAGATACGCTTTCCAAACCCTACCTTAACTTTTTCCAACGTAACCGCAGTCATACGCACACGTACGTATGGGTTAGACGAATTTACGCAGCAAAGCACGCCCATACTGTACACTTTAAATACAACCCCCCGCCTACTTTACGTATTTCAGACGTATTTTGGACCCACGTAAAATTGGCACGCCCACACATAAGTATTTACATGACACATACGTGAATGGCCCATACGTTCACAATTACGCTACACTATTGAGCGTATTTTCTATGGTGCGCATGCGCAGTACTTACAAATACGCGATTTTACGTCTCCGCCATGTGAAAATTCGGGATCAGGCCCCATGTTCTTTTGAGTGGATGATGCCTTTATTGCGTACTACAGAGCTTACATTATTTAAAGAAATGAATGTCATTTAAGCATATTCTTAAACATGAAATATTTGTATTATATACAATTTTAAATAGCTATTTTATAATAAATAAATTACGTATGTAATAATGTCTACTAATGTATTTTAATAGTTGAATTTTAATTGTGCTAAACATGTCTGTAATTAAAATGTTATTTTCGCAGTACAAAGTCGATAAAAGCTGCAGTTTCAAATGCTTTCTACAGAATCCACATGAACACGATTATTGTTTAATAATCACACAAGGAGCAATAAAATGTATTTATGGCACCTTTAACCTAACCAACACCTACTCAAGATAGAACATCTTATGAATTAAACATACAATTTTTTTTATTTATGTTCTCAGCACCTTCCTTATCTAGGCAGGGATTGCCGACTGGTGTCACTGAATAAATTTAAAGATATTGATGTTTCAAATCAAACACAGAGTGTGATGAAATGTATGCACCACATGCCATATAAATCACTGAACGGGATGGAAAAGATAGAATTTTTGAGAAAAAACAATAATGTTTAAATGTAGATTCTAAATAGAAATTAGTAGAAATTTAGAGACCTTGCTAAGGGTTTTTTATTGTTTTTTACTAATATTAAGGTAGCTTGCAGTAATGTATCAAACACTCTGAACTCTAGAGGTCATGTATAGCCATTTTGCATCATAGCTCAGCTGTTTTGCACATGATAAAAGACTTCCTCTGAGTGATCTAGCTGTAAATATTAGATCATACTTGACAAGTCAACTAAAATTTTACACCTGCATAACTTGTTAGAAATTGCAACATCATAGCACTGCCTCTTACTTGCAAGGCTACACACTTTTGTACCACACTGGACATAATTTGAGAATATGGGCAATGGGTCTATTATTATTATGACCCTCAATTGCAGAAATGGAGTTAACATTATTTTAATGTGATGAAATCAATTTAATAATATTGGCCCGGATTCACAACCCCATGCGTGTGCGACATCCATCCTTAATTTACCGATAGTAGTTACTACACATGCGTAGTAACTATTTTACATAATCTACATATCGTTTTGTTACGTAGATTGCGTCTTTATAGACCACATATACACAATCTACGTAACAAAACGATACATAGATTACGTAAAATAGTTACTACGCATGCGTAGTTGCTGCTGTTGGTAAATTAAGGACGGATGTCGCACACGTACAGGGTTGTGAATCCGGGCCATTGTCAGTACTACTATGAGATGCTCAGTTGCCCTAATGCTGCTGCTCAGATTTTAAAGCTTTTTCCGAGCGTAAGTTGACTTTGTTATCATGAAAGCAAGAACTTTGCTTTTGGAAACTCATTGATGTAGAGGGTGTAACAAAAAATAAAAAGCCCTCTCTGACTTTAGTGCCCTTTCGGAAATCTACCCTATAGTGAATATATTCAGTTAAACTTGTTTATGACAACTGAATAGAGTAAAGTCAGAGAATTTCATTCAGAGCTGCGCTTCTGTCTGATTTTCTGACTGAAGCACAGCAGGAGTGAGTACTCCCCATGCTCACAATGGGAGAGAGCACAGATAGATTGGCACAAGGCTCCCCATCTGTTTGTGTCTGCATCTGTCTGCTCTGCGACAGTGGAACTAGATGTTCCACTATATTTAAATGAGAAAAAGGATGTTTTTCTCATTTAAATAGTTGCAGTAGCAGACAAAAGGGCCTACGCTTCTGTCATATGCTTACATTATATCAGGGGATGGCATAAGCAGAGTCGGACTGGCTCGCTGGGGATCCAGGGGAATCCCCGGTGTGCCCTGGTCCCTGTAAGCTCCACCCCTTTTGCAAGGGGATGGAGCCTTTTCTTGGAATCCGGTGCACCCCTGCTGCAAAGAGCTGGCTGTGCAATGCACAGCCATCCGCAGCTCTGTTCACAAAATGCCAGCATGACCTAAAGTCACATTGGCGTCATAATTCTGCAGAGCGTGAGAAGAGAGCTGGAAGCAAGAAGACGTCAGAGGTGATTATAGAAGATAGAGATTATAGAAGAAGGTAGTTGGGGAATGTGGATTTAAAGAACATTGAGGAGGCACCCATAAAGAGGCAGCAATAAGGCTGAATGGACACAATGAGGGGCAATAATATCAGGTGTACACATAATGAGAGTCAATAAGGCTGACTGGACACAGAAGGAGGGGGCAGTAAGGTTGAATGGACACAGAAGGGGGGGAAATAAGGCTGGCTGTACACAGAAGGTGGAGCAATAAGCCTGGTTGGACAAACAAAAAATTGGCAAATAAGGCTGACTGGACACAAATAAAGAGGGGATAAATAAGGCTGGCTGTACACAGAAGAAGGGGGCAATAAGACTGACTGGACACACAGAAGGGACAATAAGGCTGGCTGGATACACAGAAGGAAGGGGTATAAAGCTGACTGGATACAGAAGGATGGGCAATAAGGCAGGTTGGACACACACAAGGAAGGGGCAATAAGGCTTATTGAGCACACAAAAGGAAGGAGCAGAGTGGCTGGCAGGTCCGACACATACAAGGAAGGGGCAGAAAGGCTCTCTGGACACACAAGGAAGGGGCAAATAAGTCTGACTGGACACACACAAGGAAGGGGCAATAAGGCTTATTGAACACACAAAAGGAAGGGGCAGAAAGGTTGGCTGGTCCGACACACAAGGAAGGGGCAGCGAGGCTGATTGTGGAGGCACACACGCACACAAGGAGAGGAGAGATTGGATGGCTCTAGAGACACACACGTGGAGGGGGAGATTGGATGGCTTTAGAGATGCACCAGAGGGCAGGAAAGGATGACTGTAGAGACCCTCTTATGGAGAGGAGACATTACTGTAGAGACACACACACACACATACACACATGGAGAAGGATATTGGATGGCTGTAGAGAAACAAACAGAAGGAGAAGGTAGAAAGGCTGGATGTAGGTATATTTAATGTGTAGATTTCTATACTTTATTGGTTAATTCCTCATATAGTTTTACTTTTAGAAATTAGCTTTAATTGAATGTAGCCCAGTAAAATGTTTTCTTTTTTCTATTCTATATATATCTCATGGGTACATTGAGACTATTACTTTTATATTAATAGGTTTTTCCTGTTCATAGGAATAAAGTTGCTATTTTGATTGACATATATGAATAGAAATAGTCCAGTGCCGCTTTACTTAACAAACACCATTTATATGCAGACCATACTGCTAATGAGAAAATAAAACTATTATTGTATGGCAGTCACTAAAATGCTATGTATATTGTATGGCAATAACTAGGATGAAATGTGTATTGTATGGCGATAACTAGGATGCAACGTGTATTGTATGGCGATAACTAGGGTGCCGAGTGTATTGTATGGCGATTACTAGGGTGCTGTGTGCATTGTATGGCGATAACTAGGATACAATGTGTATTGTATGCTGATAACTAGGATACAATGTTTATTGTATGGCAATAGCTAGGATATAGTCTGTGCAACTAGGATGAGGTTGCTATTATCTTAAGTAGTCCTTATTGTATGGTGATCAGTATTATGTTCTCTGCCTTATATATATGTCAGTAAGATACTCACTGTAATTATATGGGTCACTGTAACTGAAAATTAATAGTATAACACGCTTTTCACATTTAGCTGTTAAAACAGTCTGTGGGTGTAACAGATGATACACAGTTTATTTGCAAGTTTCATTGATACAAGCATCCTCCGGCCATGACTCTTTGACCACACCCATTTGACCACACCCATGACTATGCAATGGGCCCCCATCACAGGATTTCCTGGTGGGCCCTTCATGCCCCAGTCCAACCTTGGGTGTAAGTAATAAGCACAGGTCATTTTTAATGTGAAAATTACCCATGTGCTTAAAATTTAGTTTATTAAATAAATATAAATTTATTATTATTATTATTAAAGCATAGCAGCGGAATACCTCTAAATTGCTCTGGCATTAATGTACCTTAATGGAAAAAAAACATTTAAATGGGTTTTTCAATGCTGCAGATCAAAGCATTTAAAACCCCATTTAAATGGTTAAGTAGCAAGCCTCTGCTAATAAGGCTTCGACTGTGGGGAGAGGGGGACATGGACATGGACATGTGCCCCATTTCCTCGAGTCCTATTCAGATTTGCATGATTCTGCAGATGAGCTAATACTGTAGATCAGCTCCAGAAACTCAAGAGTTCAAAAGTGGATGATGGATGATGGAGTAAGCAGAGTAGAACTGAAGAATTGGTTGCTTTATTTATCTGACTCATAATAGAGGGACATAACCAAGGTAACTGAATGATTTGGATCTTGAAGATAGGTTACATGTCAAAAGCTATTGTTATTTTTTTTCCACTAATTCTTAAAAAAAGGAGGGTTTTTTTTTTATCATTCCTTATTTCATTACAGCATAACACACATTTCATAATTATTTTTTAGTCACCACAAAGGATCTACATTTGTAAAAACTATTTTCTGCATAATTAGAATATATTTTGAAGAACATTGTCCTGATATGCTCACCTTAAGGTAGTAAATGTATTAATAAGCAACACTATGGGCATATATGTGCAGTGTGGAAACTGATAAGTAATGGACAAGCCAATCCCAGCAGCAAACCAATTATGATGTGGAAAAAAGGAATAAAATCAGAAGTTAATATTGTATCTCAGCAGGATTTTTACTTGCTTCCTACAATAAGATGCCGGAAAACCCACTGTGTGTGTGATTTAACAATCTATTATGACAGGTCTAAAAAGAGCTTGGTAAATACCACATACTGTATTTAAATACATGGACATATATATGATACATACATTACATAGCTGTGAGAAAAGTACTACAAGTCTCTGTACTAAAAAACTGTTAGGACAAACCACGCAGCAACCATTTAAGAAACACACTATTAAGATAATTATAAATCATCATAATAAACTATGGTAAAGATGATCACACATCTAGTTGCCATTACCACAGCACATATTTTGGTATGGCAATGTGTATGAAAAAAAAAAAAGTTGAATGGCTAATGTATACATTCACAGTAGTAAACACAGTGCAAGTAAGTTATGATACAAACTAAAGTATGTTTTTCTTTCTTGTAGGCAATAGAAATTCCTCTGTCTTGCCAAAGCTAGTCAGCAGTAGCAGGAGTTAACGTATTACTTTGCCAATATTAGGGGATCTTTTGGTGTATTTCCTACAACAAATTAAGTTTGTATGACAAACATTATTGCAAATCATTCCTGCCAACTCATAGACAGCTCCCAAAATTCAAGCATCGCACCTAGCATCCGGGGAGAGGAGGGAAATCTCCCGCTTTTAGTCACAGAGGAGCTTGATGCCACAAATGATACTATATGATTGTGTGTCAATACGGGGCTGCCTCCAGTCTCTCTCGCTGGTTATTATAGCTGTGATCCATGATCCATAATCAAGGTACCAACATTCTGTGAGCTTCTTCTCCCCTTCAGGATCCCCTGGATCTCCCAAAGACAAGAAATAAATGTATTTTCTTTGTTACGAAGATAACATCTAACAACAGCTGGCTGGCAGACTATCACACACCTTGTGATTGCTCTTAGAAACCAAATTGTCCACTATGATATTTGAAAATGTAAGTCTACAAACCATGAAGAAATTAACATAACTGCATTAACCACTCTACTGGTCGATATTTATAAATGATCTCCTACATAGTCACATAAATCCACCCCTAAAGGTGGAAGGGTTTTTAGCATTTTTATATTTCTTATTGTTTAAATCGATTGACCGGATCTAAAGTTGTCCAAACGCAGGACAGGTGAGAATCCACAATTGGAAACCCAATGGGGCTAATCCAGATCTAAACGCATATGCGTTGCAAACTACGTAATGTAACTACGTAACGCATATGTAATGCATGTATACCCTATCCAGATTCCAACACATCACCAACATACGTCCAGATCAGGATTAGGTTGTAAATACAAAATAGAATGTAATTACGTTAGAATTTGCGCCCAAAATACATTCTTGATCTATATATCATGTAAATACGTAAAATGTATTAAATCATATTAATCATGTTTGTGTGACATTTTAACATACATGCCGTGGTTAAATTTGTTTATATGTGGTTTTTCCCAATGCTGTGAGGATACGTGAATACATTAGACATGACCCCTAGCAGGTGCAAATGTTTTGACGTACCATGAGCGCACAGCACTACTAACCCCTGCCCTTACACGGGCAGATTTCAGAGACACATACCCTGCATGTATGCATATAACATGGCTGTGGTTTGGAAACCTGGATTAGTATTGCTGTCCTTTAGAAGGCCTATACTGTACATTGTAATACATACATAAGTCATTATCACTTGCAAGCACAACCCAGCCCCTTTCAGAACTCAGCATAAAGCAGGTTGTGTTCTGAATCATGACGCATGGATGCATGCACATACCCAGAATGCAAAACTGGTTGAACTCCAGCCACAAGAAAAATGGGGAATATTTATGTCAGGATTCAATGATCTAGAAAAATATTGTATTCAAATACTGAAAGAAGATGTCTTAGGACCTGATGCTGAGTTAAGATCAAAATCAAACCATGCTGCAATGAAAGAGATGCAAATGAGTGTTATATTTTCATGCACAGGCAGAATACTGTATGCTTATGCATATACCACACAAAGACTGTGCTGATATATATTAAAAGTGCAACTTACAATTATTCTAGGAGACTTTCTCTAAATGCTAAATCAGTGTAAACATTTAAAATGTATATTTATAATGCAGTGCAACACGGCTTATCCAAGTGCACATTCATTCTTTTTCTTCTTTCTTTTTTGCTCATATCTATGTAGTCTCTCAAGATGAAAGAAGTACACAGATATCAGAATATGTCTGAATACATTGAGTCTGATGCAGAAGTTCACACAAAATGAAAGCAAAATGCAGGCTGCTAATACATGATATATAAGCAAGTCCCCCTAGGCGTTCATATCTTAAAGATACGATCTCTTTACAAGGTTGCAAATGCATTTAGCAAGATAAGCATGCTAGATGGAGCACTAGAAATATGTTACGTTTCTGGATAACATTCCTAAATGTCCTTTGCTTTCTGGATCTATCTAACTAGCATTTCTAAGTGTATTACAAAATCTGAAATAAAATTGTTGATTTTTTTTTGATTATTAAAAAAAAAAAAAAAATCCCCTAATTTTGTTTACACTATTATTTGAAAGTGCAATATAACTGTAAAAATAATCAATTTTGGAAGCTGTGATGACAGATTGCGGGCTTAAATGAAACCCTCAGCAAGTGTAAATGTTTCAGCATATCCTGAGTGTAGAGCAGGCCATGTTGGATTGGGAGCAGTTGCTTGGATACATCAAGCAGACTCATTTACTTCAAGTCTCCACCCATACACACAATGAAGTGCCCTTGACAATGCAATTCTATGCATCTACATTAGGGTTAGAATAATTTGTGTGCACTTCATTTCGAGCATGTGCAGTATAAAATCACATTGAGATATGTCTCACCAGCTGGTGTACACTCACTTCTAAATTGGGCCCACTGAAGCTAAAAATACCAAAATAAAGTCAATGTGCCATTGGCTGGAGACTAGTCAAAAGTACACATTCTTATACAGTTAGGAACTAGAGAAAATACTGAATTAAAAGATTTGATTTGACCTGATCCAGACCTCCATAATACAACTGATTAACGCAAGCTGTTTGCGTCAATCTGCTGTTCAGAACTCACTGCGCATACCCAGTACACAGGGAAGTTAATTCTGGACATCCAGAATTTCTGTACGAAGAGCAAGTCAGACCTCCATGCATACTATATACACACAGTGGGCTGACCTACATATTTTAATCGTACAGTAAGGGTGTCAGGAACTCCATGCATGAGTGGGGGAATGCTCTTTTCACTCACGTATGGAACTTACTAGCAGCAGAACATATGGTACTCCACCGTATGTTCGTACTGTAATATGTCTTGATCCAGCCCTATGTATTTAAGTGATAATATCTATACATATTCCACTAATAATTTCCTTTTTTATTATTTGTTATGACAAGGTATTTTGTAGATCATTGGTAAAAACTTTGAAATAGAGTCATTTTTATTGGAATCATGCTTTGCAACCGTGTCCAACTTATTAAAAATCAATGAATTTTAGGTGATTTTTTTTGTCTTTTTTACATTTACATCTGTCCTGTGTGTCCTGCTAGCAGAGTCTTATTTGTGTGTTATGTGAATGAGAACACCTCTCATCTAGTACCAAGATACTCTCTAGGGATCACTTTCAGGAAATAGGACATTTACTCCATAATTAAAGTAATCTCTTTCTAAACAGATGCTTCAATTGGCTCTGTTATCACATATTACAGACAGCATACTGAAGACTATAAATGTGAAGCAAATGATTTTAGTGACGGGAAGCATAATTTTTCCTTCTAATTCTTATCCATTTGCCTGCAAATATTGTATAGTTACAGTTTGATTATAAGCTAATTATCTATTGTGATGAATGAAATGAAAGTAAGCCTGAAAACTATATAAATGGGTCTTCAGCCTTCAAGCCCAAAAGCCATGCATAACCAGTTAACAAATATGCATGACCAACCTTACATGTTTATACATATAAAAACTGTGCCAACATGATCAGTACTGTCTTTCTTAATAAAATAGTGTTTTTTGTTTCCCCAGCATATTGGTAATGGGGTAATTACTGTAGATAGGAAAATCAGAACTGTCGGTTAAATGGGAAAATAATCAGGTCAGAAAGTATATCCTAATATGCCTAAATTCAAATTAAATCTAAATAAATTAAACTACACCCATTTGGTTGATCAGAAAATGCATTATATTGTGAGATACCTCAATTGCAAACTATTGCTGCCCTACCTCACCAGACTGTGTAGGAGAAGACAGGGATGTACTAACATAATCCATTTACAGTAAGGGTGTGTTCTAGCAAACGGCGGCAATGAAGACTTAAATAGATGATGTCCAAGATATTGCAGCAAATTTATAAGGGACTATTAGTTAAACATTTGTTTTTGTAAATGAGGAAGGTGAAGAATGAAGGAACACAGCAGGTTGTCATAAAACAAAGCTGCTTTTATTCTGACATCATGGTGAAAGTGGATGAAACACTATACAGGAGACCTACAAATTTAATAAACAGTGTTTCAACTAGCCAATCACTGGCCAACTAGTCTGGCATCAGTCTCCCAGAACTCCAGCACAAGTGGATATATTACCTCCTAGCTCCTCCCGTGCACTAAATAGCAAACTGTAAAAATAGAATACATACTTTGCAAATTAACAAACAGGTGCACAAAATAAATATAATTAATCAGTTTAGTCACGGTAGTTCTGAATGTAGCCATTTTATTATACTCGGCTCCATGCTGTGGAGTAGCCCACTTTGCCATATATAGGAATGTAGTTTATGCTTTTAGGATTTGTGCATGTATACTCTACATTTTCAGAATTTTTTACACAGCATGTTCCCTCTTAGTTGTATTAACCAACCACTGTGCTAACAGCCTAGCAAAATTGAGGAGAGAATTATTAAAATATAAATAAATACATGTAATCACATATTACTTTAGATATTGCTTTGCCAATTAACAGTGAATACTTGCAAAAAGCATAAATGTTTCCACATGACAGCACTATATAGAGCAAGGAAATAATCATAACGTTATTTGGGCAAAGGATCCTTACGTTTGCTCTGAAAACAGGGTGCATGCAAAGAAGAGACTAGGAAATATGGGTCCATCATTGCCTAGTGCTGCCCCTTCCTGGATCCCCCCCCCCTGGGAATGTAACTTACTTCCAAACTGTACATGGATCTGTAAATCACACAAAAATGCATACATAGTAAACTTAATTTTCATTATTGTAAGGTCGCTTAAAGCTATTTATAAAATCCATTATTATTAAGTCCTAAGTGGCTCTGACACTCAGGGCCAGATTCAATTAGCCTCACAGCCGCGGTCTTTGTGGTGCGAAGATAATTGTGCAAATTTTTTATTTTTAATCTGCACCTCATAGAGTTGCGCATAAAAATCGGGTACCATAATAGACGTAAAAATGCGCACCGCAAGCTTTTTCCCGTCTATCGTGGGCTGCGAAAATGGTGTTTGTGTATTTGCCTCTGGCTACCTTCTATCAGCGGGACTCCATACTCAAGTTCATTATGGCTAGTGAAGTGATTTGAAGAGAGCTAATTTCCACTAGAGGACAACGCGATAGACTCCTATTACCGTATAAGTATTCTTTAAAAATACAACCTGCTATAGTTATATTCCAGATAAACTGAATAGTGGTTGTATGTCTCTTAAGAGAAATCAGTATATCAGTACATTAATAACAGTTCAATAAAATATGACATCAGTGTAAATCAATATAAAAAATATAACTGGTTGAGTAATGAATATTTTAAAATAATCCAGTGCATTTATGAGGACAAATCAATCTATACACATCATACTTGTTCAGTACAGTACAGTACTTAATGCATCGTTAGTGACTTATGTGCCTCTCCAAAACTAGGAGGGCCTTAAATTGACAGCAGGCGAAGTCTATAGTTAAAAAACAAATCTTACAGTAGTTAAAGTTTTATTACATTTAGTATTATATTGTCCTGCCCTACTGGACAATGAACTTCTAAATCCCTTTTGGGGTATTTTTTCAAAATGTCTCTTAGTCAGTGCTGCCAACAGGGATCAAATGCTAAATTAGGCAGTCCTTGGGTCTCCACCTCTATATTACGTATATTATATATCTATATACATGTATATTATCACAAACAGGTGGATCGTTACAGATTCACTGTGCCAAGTTGTAGCAGACTAATGCGCAGGAAGAAAGCATCACCGGAGCGCAGGATCTCTCTTTTGTTCCTTGTAGTTACACAGTGGTCACTTTTGGTCCTTGGTTGCACCTATTCCCTCACACTTTCTCAAACACCTCTCTCCCACTGCCTGCTCCCATCTAGCCCACCTTTTCAACCTTTCTCTCTCATCTGGTATCTTTCCTTCCTCTTTTAAGCATGCTCTTGTCTCTCCCATGCTCAATAAACCTAATCTGGACCCTACATCCCCCTCAAGCTACTGATCTATATCCCTTCTCCCATTCAGCTCCAAACTCTTTGATCGCTTAGTCTACCAATGCATCATCAGCTTCCTCACTGACACTCTCCTGGACCCCTCCAATCTGGTTCCTGGCCCATCCATTCCACTGCACTTACCAATTGAAATGATCTGTTATGTGCCAATTCCAAGGGCCACTACTCCATCCTCATCTGTTTTTGATCTGTCGGCTGATTTTGACACCGTTGACCATCCTCTTCTGCTTCAAACACTCTGCTCTTTTGGTCTCATTGACACTGCTTTCTCCTGGTTTTTCTCCTAGCTCTCTGACCGAACCTTCTCTGTTTCCACCCCTAGCTCATCCCCCCTTCCTCTCCATTCCCTGTTGGTGTCCCCCAGGGCTCTGTCCTTGGCCCGCACCTCTACGTCCTCTACACCTCCTCGCTGGGTAACCTCATCAGCACCTTTGTTTTCAACTACCACCTCTACGCTGATGACACCCAAATTTACCTCTCCTCCCCTGACCTCAACCCCTCTGTTCTGTCTAAGATTTCTGAGTGCCTTACAGCCCTATCCACATAGCTGGCCAAACACTTCCTCCAGCTGAATATGGACAAAACCCTTCCATCACCATAACCATTGGTGATACCTCTGTCTCCTCCTCCCCTCAAGTTCACTGCCTAGGTGTCATCCTTGAATCCTTAGTTTTCCTTTATATCTCATTCTTGCCATTTCCACCTAAACAACATTTCACGCATCCGTCCCTTCCTCACCAATGAAGCTACCGAAACCCTCATCCACTCTCTAGTCATATCCATCTTGACTACTATAATCCCCTCCTTGTTGGTCTCCCGCTCACCCGTTTTGCCCCCTTCAAGCTATACTCAATGCTATTTCCAGGCTCGTCTTCCCATCACGCCGCTTTACCT
>WWET01000907.1:478507-497467 GCA_011038615.1 Limnodynastes dumerilii | reverse complement strand
GGAGGTGGTGGGGGGGAGTGGGGGTGTGGGGGGGGGGGGGGTGGTATGGATGAAGATAAGGGAGGAGAGGTAGGGAGCAGCGGAGGAGAGAATCTTGTAAGTTATGGTGAGGAGCTTGAAGAGAATTCTGAAATGGACAGGAAGCCAATATAGAGATAGACAGAGAGGGGAGGTGGAGGCAGTACGTTTGGAGAGGAAAATTAGTCTGAATGCAGCATTTGATACGGATTGTAGGGGAGCTAGAAGGACCAGAGGGATGCTTGAGAGAAGAATGTTGCAGTAGTCGACATGGGGATAACGAGGGAGTGAACGAGCATTTTAGCGGCATCTGTGGTTAAGAAGGTCTGATGTGAGCTATGTTGATGAGATAAAAGTGGCAGGACAATGAGAGGACGCAGATGTTGGGGGTTAATGAAAGTGAGGAGTCAAGGATGAGGCCCAGGCAGTGGGCTTGGGTGGAGGAGGAGATGGTGGAGTCACCAATAGTAATGGAGATAGTAAGGGTAGAGGGGATACGTGAAGGAGGGAAGACTATGATTTCAGTTATGTCCATGTTAAGCTTAACAAAGCGCAGAGGAGATGGCCAAGAGGCAATCTTATACTTTGTACAGGAGAAGGGGCTAAAAGTCGGGGGAGGAGAGATAGATTTGAGTGTTGTCGGCATAGAGAGGGTAGTGAAAGCCAAAGGAGCTGATAAGGTCACTCAGAGAGGAGGTGTAGAGCGAAAAGAGAAGTGGACCAAGAACTGAGCCCTGGAGAACACCAACAGGAAGAAGAGTGGTAGGGAAGGAGATAAGACAGAGAAAAAGCGGTTCGAGAGATAGGAGAAGAACAAGGAGTAGACAGTGCCAGAAACACAAAGAGAGAGAAGGGTGTGAAGCAGGAGAGGGTGATCAACAGTGTCAAAGGCTAGATCTAGGAGGCTGAGAAGGGAGAAGTTGCCCTTAGATTTGGCAGAGAGGATATTGTTTGTGACTTTAGTCAGGGCAGTTTCAGTGAAGTAGAGGAGACGGAACCTAAATTGAAGGGGGTCCAGTCAGATAGAGTTGTTGTCGGTGAGGTAGCTGATTAGATGGTTGTAAACAAGCTGTTTAAGCAGCTTGGGAGCGAAGGGAAGAAGGAAGATGGGTTGGAGGGGGAGGTGGGGTTAAGGATAGGTTTTTTTTTAAAATGGTAGAGACAAGAGTGTGTTTAAAGGGGGAGAGGAAGAAGCCAGAATAGAGGGATAAGTTGAAGAAGTGGGAAAAATGAGAGCAAGTGGAGAGAAGGAGAGACTGAAGAAGGGGATTATACCTGGATACCTCCCCTCTAGCAAATCCATTATAAACCTACGGTCTTTCATTCGTCCTCACCCTGGTCAACTGTCATATTTAAGTATTATGAAGCATGCTTCTGGCATTCTCTCCTTACACCCTTCCTTCCCTTCCTCCGTTCTTCATTTTTCTCTTTTCTCTCTATCTTTATGCTGAGTTATTACTACGACAGGCAGACCATTTGCATTTCAACTGTTCTCTTGAAAACATGTAGGATTGGCTAGACCTAAACTCTGTTTGTTCAGCAATGTTTATAGGTATTGCCACCACATGTCAGTTATGGTCTGTATTTACTGATGATTATCTATGCTTGTCTTCCTAAATAAAGAATTTATACTGAAGAAGGGGGATAGGGTCATATGGGCATGTTGATGGAGGGGATGATAAAAGAAGGGAGTGTTCTTTCTCAGCCAAGGTGGGGATGAAGGCAGACATAGGTGGGAGGAGGTGAGAGTTGAAGGTGGCAAATAGGTAGTGGGGATTAGACAATTACACTTACGCTGCCATAAGCCTGCCTTAAGTTAATTGTGCGGATCAGTGGTCAATATGTAGGAGCCCACTTTAGAGGGCGGAGGGGAAGCACGGTCCATTTCCTATGAAATGGGCTTATACGGATTCTTGCTACGCTAGTGTTAACAGCAAAACCCTAGTGTAACATCTGGAGGGCGCATGCATGAATAATTGACCTAGCAGTCTTATGTCTGGATCTGGGCCTTAGTGACTACAAGCACTCTGCTAGTTCCTGGAAAACTGTGTATATCTAGTGCTAGTTATACTGTTATATACACTGTTTTCCATTATACTATAGAGGGGAGGTAGATCCCCTTATATAATACATCCTGTAGCTGTCTGAGCACCGAATACCTCTAAAATAATTTTATTTTCTTGGACTGTACTAGTTCCTAGTTATTGGCAAATAGCTAGCTGGCATTGTGTATGGTTCTTGCCCTGCAGTGCTTGTTCCTGGCTATGGGTAATTGGTGATAAATCTTGGTTTAGGATGAGAGAAGCAGGTTAAAGTAATAAATAAAGTAAACTCCATTTTGTTTCTCTCCTCTTCTCTCCATCTTGTACTCTATCTCTAAGTTTCGTTTCTTGAGAACTGCATGTATCTGTAAGAATCTGAATTTTAGCAGAATTAAGCATTTATTACAAACCGTGAGATTCAAGATTGTTTCAGAAACTGTTGCAAGATAGGGCTGTGGGAGTCGTAGGAGTGAAATGTCCTCCCTGCACCTGTGTCCCTGAGCGAGCTTATGCATGAACATATATTACTATTCTTTCTTTGTCTAATTAAGAAATTCCTTAAAACTGGTGTATCAGACAAGCTCACTATAAAGGAGCTTCACTTGTAACAATAAACTAGAACTCTTGCTGCAGACTCAGATGACGTGTCTCACTTGACTTCTCCAACCGGTTGCTAGAGTTATATTCTTGACAGAGGGAAGATCGTTGTCAGGACCCCCTCGCAGAAGGTCCAGGTGGGTGTTCACCTCTAACAAGGACAACTGGAAATTGCTTCTTTGCAAAAAGGAAAGGTTCTATAGGGACCTGAAGTGTCTTCAGCTTGTACTTTGTCACAAAGCTAAAATTTTCTAGAATGTGCTCACTTTTTCTTTTTAGATGTTTTTTTGGATACATTTGTCAGTATATTTTTGTACTAGTACAAACAATAAATACTAATTCTTGGTATCTTGGTATAGTGACCACTTTTGTTAGGGTGTGAATAAGAGACACATGAAATTTCTTCAGGATATCCTGTTCTGGTTTGTAGAGAACACATAGTAATAAGTTAGTGGAAACAATTGTTCACGTCTCTTTTATTTCATAAATCTAACTTTAACCTGCAGCATTTACACATAGATGATAATCAAAGAGAAATCAGATTTCTGCCATTGTGGAATGGTATCTAAAAGTTCCAAAAGCCATATTCTTCCAGAAGTCTTCACACGACCTCCAGATGGTGCTAGGATGGTGATATTCACCTACCTATGTCTTCTGGATGTTACCATGACTCACCTCAGGGTACTGGAGGATACGAGAGCTGCACAGTAATATGCAATCTGAAGATTTATTTCCACTAATCACCAGCAATGTCTATATACTGTATATAAATTACAGGTGAAATCAACTATAGATAGAAATTGTTGGTGAATTGTATTTTATAAATATGAGTTATTTGTGGTCACCATACTGAATCCAAATAATCCCTTTATTCACAAAGTATTGCAGGCTTGTTTTTAAATAAGGGGAGTAGATAATGTGCAGCTTTAACTCTGTAAGAACCACATTTTGATGTGACGATGCCCTTTACATTAATATATACTACAGTGACAAAGCAGGTAAAAATGATGACAGTGTTTATGCAGGATTGTGTAGCCATCGTAGTGTATACTGAAAAATATACACAGTTTTCATGTCATCTCCCTCCTGTAAAAAGCTGAAAAGCTGTGTAATAGCCTGTGAGGGATTAGGATGCTCAGTACCAGTAACTGTGGACTGGATCCTCTCTTCTGATGGGGACATAAGTGTACCAGGCCCCAAGACTTCTGTTGCCAAGCATGCCTATCGAGGTCTGTCCTGCACATGTACAGAGCTGCTGGATGTATAGAAACAATATCCATATGTCTTGCGTTCTGATTGGAGCACAGGGTTCTGGGCATGTGCAGTTAGTGAACACGCAACTTGCTTAAATTAGCTGTCACTTGGAAGTCTGCATCCGGTCCTTTGTTATCACTCAATAAAGCCTGGCTATCTATGATTAGTACATGGAGCCCTAAAACTGGTCAGCAGTAATGTACCTGCAAGCTAAGAATAAACTGTATTTTATTACCCCTGAAATTCAACCTGTTTTTTTCCCAGATGTAACTTTCCACCAGATTTCTTCCTATTTTAATACTCTGGATCTGGTTCCTTATGTTTCTAAAGGTTCCACATATCAGCTTCTCTGTCAGTGATGTAATATTTCCTCTCCCTCACATTTCCTGGGACTCTCTCCCAGCAGCACTACCATAAAGATATGGGAGCAAATGAAATGTGGTTACAGAAGGCCCCCCTAAGCCTCCAGGTCCCAGAACACATACACCCCCTGTGCCCACTATAGTCATGCCTATCACGTTCTTGGCATGACTTACTAAAGCACAGTGTATCTGCGTCCACTCTCCCCGACACTTCCCCTGTGCGGGCGTATTTCCCATTGCTTACGCCGGCTGAAGGCTACCCTAACTTCAGCCGGCGTAAGCAATGGGTAATACGCTCGCACACGAGCGTTCTACCGCAAAGCCCTCCCTCCCTCATTATATTACCTCCCCCCGCCCACCTTCACTAACCTTAACGTAGGGACGCTAGGGGGCCGCCCCCTCCAGCGTTCCTACAGATTGGGCGTTGCCGTAGCTACGCCGGGCAACATCTGTCCTAGCGACGGCGGGCGTAGGTCTGGATCAGGCCCAATGCCCCTGTATGTGCCTACATCAGGGAACAGCAATAAGAATAATGGTCCTTTGACTCAAATCACTCCAAGGCTTCAATTGCCTATGGTTAAATACGGTTATATTTATACTTATTCTATTGCTCATCTAACTTATTAAAATCTGTAAAATTTCTGGCCCATTCATGAAGCCTCAAACGGGCTTATTACCAGGCTTTTTATTTTGTCATTTGCTCCATTATTGTTACACGCCGTCATGTTGCTCTGACGGCGTGCAACGCTGCTCTCACTCACTGCGTTGTCAGCTGGCGTCCAGATCGTTGCCAGTAGACCTGGACGCCAGCTTCCTCCCGTCACACACGCTGGCGCAGCGTCCCACGTGGTTCCCCGCTCTCCTCCAATTGGTGCCCTCTGGATTAAAGCTCCGGCTGCCCGACACTTGGGCGCCGGTGATAGCGTTGAATGCTAGTTCCTGCTGCCCGGTCTGCTGCATTGCTGCCTTACCTGTCTGCCTGGAGTCCTCTATTGTCATGTCAGTGTGAGTGGTTTTCTGTTTGTGAGTAGTCCTACCTACCTCTCACCTGTATCCATCTTGTCTTGCTCCCTGGTATTTGTCCTTTTCTCTATAGGTACCTACCTTTGGCTTCTGCACTATAGCCTGGCTACCTTGTGTTATTACTGTTTCCTATATGGTTAGTACTCAGCTAGTACCTACCTGTATCCGTGGTTTACTTTCTACCCTGCTTACAGCACGCCAAGGGCCGGCTAATTGTGCTGCTCTCTCTGTACCTACCTGCACTAACGCCACATAGTGGCAGCTCACCTGCAAAACTACCTCGGCCAAAGTGGCTAATTATTTGGTTATAGTTAATTATCAGCACGCCAAAGTCTGGCTAAATATTGTGCTGTTTACCTCGTATTTACCCGTACTCCTGCCACATAGTGGATGTTCATCTATTAATTTACCAAGGCCTAAGTGGCTTACTATTTGATTTATATTTATTACCAGCACGCCAAAGTCTGGCTAATACTGTGCTGTTTACCTTACCTACTCATACTCTCGCCACATAGTGGCAGCTCTTTTCAACCTTACTTAGGCCTAATTGGCAATCTATTGGTTGTGCTACTATTCTCTAGCTCACCATTTTCCTGGCAATTGTTTTGCATTCCTTCTACCTTCCTTGGTGTTTGGTCAGTGTGATTGTGAACGCTAGCTACGTCAATCCAACTGTCACGGTGGACTACACTGTCTTTATTTGTCTGTTTTCTACTTCCCTTCCTTCAGTGAAACTGCGCGCCTAGGATAGTGGCTTGTTTATCTGGGCAGTTTTAACTCCATCCCCACCACCAGGGGCCCTGGCGAAGAAACCCAGATTACCTGCTGCATGCTAGGCAAACAGTTTCATAACAATTATGTTACATGTGTTACCACTAAATTACCACATGAGGTCACTCAACACTATTTTTAAAACCTCTTTCTTATTCGTAAATTACTTGCTTTTCCCTCCAACAAAATAAATAAACGGCAAACAGCAGAGTGGCCGCTCACACATCATCCAGCCAGACACACCTTAACGAAATAATGACACAGACATTTGCTGTGATTAAAAAAGGAACATGGTTTATTAAATTGGGGCCAAATTAGAATTGATGACTATATTAATTTGTCATCCAGGAGTGAATAGGTGGCTCAATTAGCAGACAGGGGAGTTCAGCACATTCCCCTCAACAAACCCCCATAGGTCAACTCTTTTGACCTTGGCGCCCCCTGCAAACTGGTCTTCCAACAAGAACACTCAATGCCGTTCATAACTTCGCACCCCAGCACCTGGAAGGTGGTAGACCCTAAGGACCCAACCGCTAGGGTATGATGTCCTCGCATAAATCCCAGGTTGTGTTTGTTGCCAGACCGACTTCCCCCTTTTTCCCCAAATTCCTCCAACACCCCCTTTTTGCTGACCCCCCTTCTGCTACCGCCAAAACAAAGGTACCTTCCAGTACCTTCGACTGCAACCTAAATACGAGCCAGGGCCACCATCAAATTCTTCAGGGACAGTTCATTCCCTTGTTCTGCCAGATGCACCCCATCGTCTCTATACAACTGTGACACATCATGCCTAATTTCTGGGTGTTGTATGGAAAACCCATCAGATACAAATACAAATTTAGCCACCGATGAATTGAGGTCTTTCCCCTTTTTGTCAATCTTAAAGGTGTTGACTGTGACACGCCAATGTAAGCGAGGGATTAAGACCAAAAATTTTACTAGCACAGTCATTTAGCCTGAATTACCGATATCGTGTTTCACTGCTCGCTCCAAATCCCACGACGACCGCTGCATTAAATCATTATTCCCCAAGTAAAAAATGAGTGCGTCTGGAAGCCCAAATACTACCATTACCTGTGGCAAGAGGTGTAACAAGTGTTCCCACCTCATCCCCTCAAACCCTAGCCAATCAGTTTCCTGGCCATAAGGCAATGAAGAGGCGCATCTGGCAGACGCAGCTCGGCCTCCCAATAAACATAAGAATGCCCTTCTATCCATGCCTGTCTAGGACCGCTACCGTGACCTGAAATAAAGAAAAAACACCCCAAAGGTATCAGATAAGTAACCATATCCCACTGCATAAACCCCACAAAAAACACACCCATGCTAACAACTAATTTAACTTAACAACTTAAGACTTATATGAAATAACCTTAGCTTATGTTCCTATATTTAACTAGAATCTTTATTTATTTCATTTTATTATTAGTATTATTGTTATTATTAGTAGTAGTAGTATTAATATTATTATTATTATTATTATTATTTTTAACTAGCGTGCCTGAAAACAAGAAGTAATGAATCTTAATTTAACTTAACCATAGCAAAAAAAGCCTAACTTACCATCTATCATATTAACCTAACCTGAGCTAGGACGAGTTATGATGAGGGGGAAGGAAACTACCTGGCCCTGAGCTGACCTAAAGGGGTGAACAGGTGAACAATGTCGGTAAACCTCCAAGACAACCCAGGGGCCAAATCAGTCTTACTAGGTGGGAAAAACAGGAGAAAATTTCCCCACCGAAAGTGAGCGGCTAAATCCTAGGTACCTCGACCTCCGGTACAGGCAAAGCTTACAAGAGAGACCACAAAACCTTTTTCTGTGCTATATATTGGGACGGATACAGATTTAAAAAATCAACTTCCCCAACAAAAATCCCCACCCGGACAAACCAACTCACAGTTTTGTGGTGCAAATAATGCCAGGCTGGATTCACAATCCCGGACGTAATGCACATACATCCTTAAATTACCGATAATAGCTACCACGTATGCATAGGGACTATTTTACATAATCTACGTATTGTTTAGTTGCATAGATTGCGTATATGCCGTCTTAAAGATAGTATGAATTCTATTGAGGTAAGGTAAAAGTATGGATCTCAGTGAGATTCCCAACATCAAAAGGTCCGTTAAGCTGAGCTGTCAAATGCATTATAAGACCGAGCATTGTATAAATGAGAGGGATTGTAAACGACAGATTGTGCCTTCCATCAGTATTCAGCTTTGTTTGTTGTTTTCTAAAACCATCTATAAGGGTTTGTTTGTTGTTGGTTAAGCTTGTAGAAAGGGGGGTGGTTAGGTCAGGTGACAGAGTTTATAAAATATTTATGTAAGGGTGTGTGTCTGTCTCTCTTTGATGTATCATTACCCTCCCTCCCTCCCCATTTGTTAGGATGCATTTTAACATGTACATTTTTTCCTTACAGACGGGGCATAGGTTGGCAGTAGAGATGGGGCATGAAAATAAAGGGGGAGAAATATCTGTTAGCAGAGGCGCATCCTTCTGATAATCTCCAGGTCGCCTGCCCTTTGACGGGGGCCTCGGACTGCCTCTTCCACGAGATGGGGTGTGCACATTGAAGAAGTCGAGATGGGGGAACAGGTTTGGGAGGTGGGGGTGCCTTTATTGACAACCTGGTTGTCTGTTTAAGTATCCTGAGGTGACACCTACCTGCTATTGCCACCTGGTCTCAGCCCTAAATTTTATAGTCAACATTTCAATTTATAACACATTCCAATAATTTTAATTCATTAAACCTATGCCCCTTTTTAAATCCAATAAAGTTGTCCGAGTCTTTATTGTGTGAATGTTGGGTGCTGTGAGTGAAGGCTTCAATCATGGTTCTTTTAAGTGTTATCAATTACTACGTGTGACATTTGCTACCTCTGGTGATAAGGATACCCAGCTAAATCAAAGGGATGAGCAACATTTATTGTATCTCTGCTCAAAATAATAAATGAAGAAGTCAGCAGACATTGCAATAGGCGGGTTTGCTGACATAAAAACACCCAACTAGAGTTACCGGACCGTATTCAGACTTCCGTTTTCACGGCGACTCCTGTGCGTATTTTTAGATACGTTTCAACTGCGCATGCGTAGTAACTTTTTGTACATAGTTGACGTAGACTATTCGCATGGAAGTGCCTTACAGATGGACGTATGATAGGCACAACATATGCAACCCTAATATACGAGAGATTTTAAGTTAAAATGGGCGGAGCGATGCATTTAAATGACGGAAAGTGGGCGCGATTATCATGATACGCACGTACGGAGGACACATATGCACGGGACGGCACATGGAAAGTTAGAGGTGGTCTATGGTGGTGTAAGTCTACATGAGCACAGATTAGCAAGGGGAGTGACCGGGGTTTTGGTGGGTGTTCCTTGCTACGTGCGTGCGTATATTTGCGGTCGCGTTTGAAAACGGAAGTCTGAACACGGTCCACCATCCTTATAACTGGTCTGGTTTTCATCATTCAGAGCATTGGCCCCTAGCTTCTATAAAGAGGGGTAACCCCATACATCCCATCACAAGGCATTAAAGCATTGTTGCATGAGAAACTGAACCCAGTCATAGTAGACTCACCTTTATTGCCAGCTAATGGCAAATAATACTGATCCTTTACTTCTAGCTGGTAGCAAATAATATTCATTCTGAAAGAAGTAAAAACAAAACCAGCTTTTAGACTGCAAAAGCGAAACAACATTTTTACTTGTCAAACAGGCCTCTTATAGTAAACCTCACCCCTTCATGTAACGTAGAGCTTACACATAAAATGTAAGGCTAGGTGATTTGTAGCATGGAATGCTATTGTCTTAAGACTTTATACAGTATGTGGCCAGTGTAATATGTTGTATGGACAGAGAGCAGTCTTAGCTGATGGCATTTGTACAATATACAAATACATATGACTATATATCAGATTATTGTGTATGTATATCCACCGGTCTAGATACTTATGTAAACGTAGAGCAGATTATAGTACTTGGACCTAACATACAGACATATTTATACACAAATACAAAAACATTAAATCACTGTACAGTATATCTAAACATAGAGACCCATTTTAGTTGACAGGATTGGTACCTTATATGCAGGTATAGAAACACCTAATAAATTACTGTGTTTGTAAAGTATGCCCAGCTATAGAGGTAGAAATGATATAATAAGAGTACTTAGAGAATACCTCCCAACATTTGAGAATTCGAAAGAGGGACAAAATTTTGTGGCCTGGTAGAGGGTGTGTCTCTTGTACCACCCAGTGGGCATGTCTGGGAAAGTGGGTGTGTCTTGCACCGGCCAAACCAGTGGGTCTAGTGCCTGCCCGTTTTATTTAACAACCATCCATATGTCTGCCTCTTATTATTAGGCCTGCCATCCATATGTCTGCCCCTTATTATTTGTCCAGCCTCCATAGAGTATCTGCCTCTTTATTTGTCCTACCTCCAAGTCTGCCCCTTATTATTATGTCCAGCCTCCATATCTGCCTCTTTATTATTTTTCCAGCCTCCATGTCTGCCCCTTATAATGTCCAGCCTCCATCTCTGCCCCTTATAATGTCCAGCCTCCATGTTTGCTCCTTTAAATGTCCAGCCTCCATGTTTGCTCCTTTAAATGTCCAGCCTCCATTGTCTGCCCCTTATGTCCAGCCTCCATTATATGACAGCAGCATATACATCATAGACTAGCTGCATGCCCCTAATATGACAACTGCATATACCTCATAGACTAGCTGCATGCACCTAATATGAAAGCAGCATATACCTCATAGACTAGCTACATGCACCTAATATGACAGCTGCATATACCTCATATACTAGCTACATGCACCTAATATGACAGCTGCATATACCTCATAGACTAGCTGCATATACCTCATATACTAACTGCATGCACCTAATATGACAGCTGCATATACCTCAGACTAGCTGCAGGTATCTCATATAGCAGCTACATGTCCCGTATATATAGAAGCTACTGTACAGTGACTTTGCTCTGTTTTATTTAAAAACATATTATTTTAATTGTTATTTATCAAAACTGGAGCTCAAATGATCTGTGTGAAAATGATATAAAGGAATATAATTAAAAAACATTTAAATAATAGTTGCCCATATGTCTGAGTCAATTACACCAACAGCAATGACCTGCTCCTTACTCACTGCGATCACCTACGGTAAATATAATGGTAGTGCGTAATAGGAACGCAAACACCATGGAAATGGAAACGGTTGCATGTTTAGTTCAGATATACCGGAAGCCTTCGCACATGTGTGAAACGTGTGAAACATGTGGCTCTGTGGCTGCAACATGTCATTGTCTTATGCTTATTTTATCACGAACAGGAAACTATTTTTCTGTGACATTTTGTTACTGTCCCTGTCTATGTGCTGTTATTAGCTTTACCAATGTGACCAATGAGTGGTAGAAGCTGCAGTGCACTGGAGACAATTATGACTGTGAGATATTGCCAGTATCTTTAGATGTTACAGTATGTACGTTATCAATGCAGGGCAGGGAAGCACCTACTCTGCCATTGAAGGTAGTCAAAATTCAGAGGGATTGCACTTCCTGAAGAAGCAAGGTTAATATATCAGTTTAATACCATGGCCCCGTCAGGCCTAAAGGAATATCTTAATTTGCCATGTTTCTTATGATTTTGGTATGTTTTTCTCTGATTTTGTGAGTTTGTTATAGCAACTCTTGCCAGGATGCTAGTCTCCATTGACGCTGCGTACAAGATATCCCTCTATGGCCTTAGTCAGTGGTGGGTGCCAACACATGCAGCGTCTCCGTGGCCGTGTCTTTGGTGAGGTGCGGCCCCACATACATACTTAGGGGTTTTAGATGGTCTACGTCAGTGGTCAAAGTGGAAATTTAGAAGTGGTGGTATGAAAAGTATACAGCAGGGGCCAGATTTACTAAGCTGCGGATTTGGAAAAGTGGAGATGTTGCCCATAGCAACCAACCAGATTCTAGCTGGCATTCACTAGTATGCAATATATAAATGACATCTAGAATCTGATTGGACGCTATAAGCAACATCTCCACTTTTCCAAACCCGCAGCTTATTAAATCTGGCCCCTAAACTTCTATAGAGCCACTAGAATGAGTTTCTGAGTGAATAATATAATGTCACTAAACGAATAACATGTAAGATTATAATCCGGAGTTCAAATCAGCAAATATCATATCTACAGTTCTTACCATAAATTGTATAGGGTGAAATGACTAAGAAACAGTGCTTATATACATTACCAATAAGCATGATCACCATCAAACAGATGTATTAGTAAGGAGGCAAGGGAATTAGCATTGTACATTGCAGATGTATATTAATTGTGTCTCAGAAATATATTACTAACTACATGATTATTACTTACTTTCCCTGTTTAAAAATCAAAAACATATCACGTTACACAATAAACTGCAGTGCTGGAGTTAAGATGCTAAATTTAGGATTACCAATAAGGTGACATAAGAAAGGAGGGATAGAAATATATGTTAGTAACTTTGTTCACAGACACAGATAATATGGCATTAGCCCTTTGAGGGGGAGCCAGGGCCTGATTATGAGTTACTGCTGCCCTAGACAGTATAGTCCCAAAATACTGAACAATATTTTAATTTCAAATGTGTTTTCCTTCACCCCCACAAATATTATTACTTTTATTCAGCTATAGTTTAATTATTTTAAACATCCAAGTCTTCCCAAGAAATTTGGAGTGGCGACCCTGTAAATATATGTGCTCTAGGCTGCAGCCTAGAAAGCCTAATGGCTAATCTGGCACTAGCGGGAGCTCTTGAGAAAAGGAACTCCCTCTACACACGTGACCAGGGACTGGCCCTCGGCTGGGAAGGCTGAAGGTTCTTCTGTTTCCCAGGTCCGGTCATAGGTAGGCATATGGTAGTCTTGGAATAGATTAATGAGCCACTTCATTTAGTTATTTATTCTTTACCCACCCTTCACCTGAATAAAGTATTGCAGCCCTGAACCATATGTGACTTTTACTAGTTACACAATGGCCCAGATCCAGACTTACGTTCCCTTTACGTTTCAACGTGTAGCGTATTTATGCTAGTGTAATTCCTATGCACTCCCCTCCAAGGTTCGTACTTTAGCCCTTTTACGCTTTCTAATCCCTACCTTAACTTTTTAAAGCATAACTCCTCTCAGCCGTAATGGCTGCACGTACTTACGCGCCTAAGCACACCCACACTGTACGATTTAAATGCGTAATTACGGGTGTTGTATGTCTGGTACATATGTTCAGAGTAACGTGCCGGAACATCTGTCGCGTGCATGCGCACTATCTGTGGCTAGCGTAATTACGCTAGTGGACGTAGTTCTGGATCTGGCCCAATAATTCTAGATTTTCTCATAAGATTTTTTTGTAATCCCTGCATGTAGTTCTTATTTCTAGTATTTATTTGTAGGTGGAGCAGACGCTGGAGTTTCTAACAACACTTCTTTCATTCTAATGCTACTACCACCATCTAGATTAGGAGCTGCATGTGTTACGTATCATTCCTGCCTCTGTTTCTTAAGGATCATTGTTCTAATTTTGGAACGAGAGAACGTTCAAATTATTTTCTGCATACTGCATACTTCCTGTTCTTATTTCCTTATCAGATCCGGTCACTGACCTCTGACCACAAACAAATTAATACGGTCTTTCCAAACAGAATTCATACAGATCTGCTGGTTTTTCTGCGCCTTTTTTTTTGTTGTTATTTTTGTTGCAGCTACAATTTTATTTTAAGCAAGAATTTTTTTGAGGTTTCAAAATGCAAATATTGTAAGTGTTTGGGAAAAAATATTTTAAAGATTTCTAAATGAAAAAATGGTAACCGCCAACTAACTGATCATTTTAACAACACCCACAAAATGTGCTGTTCCTCGTTATAGCATGTACATACTGTAACTGTGTTTGATAAGGGGAAATAACACTTACCAGAGAATTCCCTGTATAAGTGCTTGCATACAATTTATCATCTTACAATCAGGCAAACCAAAGACGTTCCTCAAAACCTGTATCAGTTTAAATTTACAAGGTCACAGATAAAATGAAAACCCATCAACTGTTATTAGTACGTGAATAAAATTGCTATCCCTCACAGGCCTATTAAAGACCATAATGTAACCCTATGAACAGTAAAGGACATATAGAGGGTGAAAGAGAGGAGATTATGTCAGAAGCACGTAAACTCAGGTGCTAGACAACTCAGAGGTAAACATGTCTAAATAAATAGAAACACAGGCAGGTGTTTTGTCTGAAATGACTTTCTTAAGGCTTTCTGAGCAACAACATCTATAGATTCTATAATTGTTATGCTCAGTTAAATATTTAGACTTATATTGTAAATTCATTGTTGCGAGTAGCTGCTTTGATGTTACACATTGCGAAATAGAGACAGCCGAAAGTGTCTTTTCTGCTGTCCCTATTTCGAATTTGTAACACCGCAGATTTTTTATTTTTTTTTATGAATAGGTGAGTATGCGATTCGCATACTCACCCATTCATTTTCGTAAAACAGCACCGCCACCGGACAAGACCACCGGAGAGGTGAGTAACCCTCTTTGGGGACTTAGGGTTAGGCTGTGGGGGGGTGGGGGGTTCTTAGGGTTAGGCTGCTGGAGGGGGTACTAGGGTTAGGCTAATGGAGGGGTGACTTAGGGTTATGCTGCTGGAGGGGGTACTTAGGGTTAGGCTGCGAGGTGGGGGAACTTAGGGTTAGACTGCTGAAGGGGATGACTTAGGGTTATGCTGCTGGAGGGGGTACTTAGGGTTAGGGAGTGGGGAGACATGGGGTTAGGGTAAGGGAGTAAGGAAACCTTACCTTTCGGAGCACCATGTTCGTTGTTCCGGGGATCGAGTACTATGCCTCATCGAGGTATAAGCAATCAATATCCCAGCCAGTTTGGAACTGTCTAGGAGTAAATGGCCCTATCGAAATAAGGTCATTCGCTACGGGAACCCACACCCCTATTTCACAGTTTGTAGTACTTTTATAAAATAAAATGACGTCTCAAATGAAATTTAATCAGTTAGTTTGAGCCATCGTGTATAACCCATAATATGACTTGACTTCAAAAAGAGAGGAAAGAATATCCGTTACATAGTTGTCATATGCAGTTATTATAGATCTAGGATAAGTGTGAAGCAGATGCTGACATCTAGGTGAGAAGTCATACCACTGATATGGTTCATTGTAAGCTTTGACAACAGTGCTATGACGAGACAAATGTCTGGATACACAGGGCACTAGGAGTGTAAGCTGATGACTACAGGCATGAAGAAATTGCCGTCTCTAACCACGCTGGAAGTGTCAGACAGATTGTAATCACTCTCAACCTTTTTAGTGGTTAGCCAATGGGGGATGATCCAAGTTTCAGAGTTATGAAGTGTTCTTCCTGAACTCCTAATGACAGAATTAACATAAAGCTAGACAATGTTTAAGTTCTATGTTCAAATGCAAAGCATTTAAAACATTAAAAAATGTAATTAATTTGCACCCCTCACATAGCAGCTTGGTTTGTACACGTATACACTTGCACCTAGTAGATAGGTAAACTAGTGTGGAAACAGAAAAATATTAAAGCATATTTGCGAATATTCGCATATTAATCGCTATATAGTTAGAGACAAAGAACCGCAAAAGTGCGGGAATTCGGGCACGCGTACGCACGTGCGCGTGCATTCCCGTGCTCGTACACACTTTCGCGGGCTTTGTTAAATTCGATTTTAAAGTAATAAGACATACATTTACACGCAAATAAACACACAGGGTTTGTTAATATAAAATGTACTAAAATGTTCCCATTTATTAAAACAGTGCTTTATCTCTACAGACGGAGGAAACAGGAGAAAATCGCCAAACAGCTTCTGAATGGACTTTATATGTATTATTTATATTCATAGGGTAGCTTAAATCATAACCCATAATGTTAGCTAGACGCTAATAAGACCGCATGTTTGCGGCAGTAGTTATGCGCTATGCTAGATTAGAGTATAAAATGTGTATGAATGAAGGATATGCAGATGACCCTCCAGGAGGAGAACAATGGAAGACCCCAGGACCAATGATGACCTAGGAACCACCAAGAGGATTGAGATCCCTCCAATCAAGCAGAAGATCGGCTACCCCTTTGATGTATGGACATAAAAGGACTTGGACACTCACTCTCATCTTTCCTGAGAAGACGTCTGGACTGAACATCTTGCCTTCCTGGTCGGCTGCGCTGCGTGAATACTGTGTTGTTATACCTTGCTGTTAACCTGATTCTGTAGAGTAAACTCTGTTGCGTAAGTTTGAACTAACATTCGCCTTTGTGCTATTTTTCGCAGTTTTAGCGGCTTTTTAGCGGTAATTACGTACTGATCTACGAGGGTACTTTTTGGGGTACACGAACTCTACAGATCGAACACCAATCAGAGAGTAGGAATCACTCTCATTCTCATATCATTGTCATCCTTCTTTAGTGTGGATGGGTCACAAGGCATTCAGGTTGATAAGTACAAATATACGTGCCTGCATAGTATGAAAAAACTAGCAGTCAGTATGAGGTTCAAAGTTAATAACTTAGACTAGTGGAGTAACTGTGACAACTAGAGTGACTTTTGGATTAAAAATCAAAGGTAAATAGTGTTATGATAGTAATGTATTGCAATATACTTAATTATTTATACAGCAGCGGTTCTTAACATTTTTTTATGAAGTAGCAGCTACCCACTGCATGCGCAGTAGTACATTTACACAATCTATGTACCAGTTAGGTGCGTAGATTGCCTCCATGCGGTCTCAGTGCGGTCTAGTTTACTTAGAAAGAGGCGTGCTAATGCCGCCATGGGGAGTGTTAGAAGTGGGAGGGATTAAGATTAGCTGGGGAGGGCGGGGGAGGCATCGCCCGTGAATATTTTCCTTCTTAAGAAGGAAACTACGCACAGTAACATAAGGCAGTCCTATGCCATAAGGTAGCTAAAAACGGGGGTGGGGGGGGCGGTTAGGGGCAGTACGCGGGAGTAAGGTCCGCACCTAATTCACTCTTAGATGAGAATACGGTCCAGTGTCCTTAGTGAAATAGTAAAATATATAACAACCAGAGTGACTTTTGGATGACTTTAAAAATAAAATATAAATAGTGTTATGGTACTGATCAATATACTCAACAATGGTATTGTTATGTTGCAATTCCATATGCCTGCCTTATCAATCCTTCCACACATTTCCTGAAATGTACGTCTTGATGTGGGTTCTTTTTTAACTTTTAATTACATTTTTGCCACGCATTTAGACAGTTTTCGTTTTACGGTGCAATTTAGAGTAGAGTCCTAGATTATCACCTCTAAGTTCTAATTGCATTTGGAAATATATTTCCCTTGAAATATTACAATATATTTAAATAAGGAGGACACAGACATTGCCTGAAGAGTGTTTTTAGCAGAGGCGGTGGATCAGGCAACGTCTATGTCTGATTGCAAGGTGCCCTAAGTGTCTGCACTACTGGAAACACCAGCACTTGCCCATTCTGCCGCCTAGTAGTGGCACCACTAAGCACAAGGGAAATCTGACATGATTTACACTTGTATGTCCCATGAAATCATGGTGCTATCATGGTATTATGTTTAAAATCAAACTTTAATATTAATTTGATGCTTTAAAACCTGAAGTACTTTTACATTGTTCATAATTAAGTATAAATAGTATTTTTCTATAATCCTTATATTCTCTAGTCTACATGTCACAATTCAAGCTTCTGGAGAGAGCCAAGTACCCATCAGATCATTACAAATTCCCACAGCCTCTCCATACTCATATAGTGCGTGTAGCAAAATGACCTCTCTATTCACTGCATTCTCCAGCTTTGATCCCTGCTGACATCCCTTCCAAATCTCTATTATAGCATTGAACAACCCAGCACTGTGCAAATAGCAATGCTGTTTGCAGTGAGGCTCTCTGATGACTGGAGGTTCTGAGGTCAGTGAATATTAACCTGCCAGCGATGAGACTATTTAATCCTCCCAGGAGCCAGAATGGCAGAGAACTAAACAAGGGGCAGGCGCCCTACATAGAACAGTTTGTTATTCATATTTAAATAAACACAAGGTGTTGTTCCCTGCTCAGAAAATTCACTTCATTTAGAAGTGTTTATGGTGGCACATTTTTCTCCATCTGTGTGTGCCCTGGCATTCCTCCTTTACTATTTGTGTTAGTGCTGCAATCACTTCATCATCTTCTTTCACTTAAAAAAAAATCTGGAAAAGTAACTTTCCATGGAAGAAAGTATGAATAAGGGTGATATGGGGCATAAAAGACAGTGATAGTTCTAGTTACCCACAATGGGCCAGCTATGAGCTACGTATGCTAGCATTTTTACACTAGCCACTGACGTAAAATCTATTTGTATGTACCGCGCATGTGCGTGGCAGATGTTACGCTACGTAACTCTGATCGTACGTAACTTCAGCGTAAATACGAACAAAAGGGCATGTCTTCCATACGACACCCGGAAATTTGCTTTGTAGGCGATTTAAATCGTAAAGGATGGGCCGTTATGAACGTAAATCCATTATGTACGTAAATCCATTATGTACGTAAATCCATTATGTACGTAAATCCATTATGTACGTAAATCCATTATGTACGTAAATCCATTATGTACGTAAATCCATTATGTACGTAAATCCATTATGTACGTAAATCCATTATGTACGTAAATCCATTATGTACGTAAATCCATTATGTACGTAAATCCATTATGTACGTAAATCCATTATGTACGTAAATCCATTATGTTCGTAAATCCATTACGTACGTCAGTACTTATGCTTTGAAAAGTTAAGGTTTGGCAAACGTAAATCGAGTAAATTACGTAAAGAG
>WWET01000907.1:457164-473631 GCA_011038615.1 Limnodynastes dumerilii | reverse complement strand
ACATAGATATTATATAATATTACTGTATATTACATTATATCCTGCCAGTACCTGTGTATATCACCTGTACAGCACAGACACTGATGTCACATCACTACACATAGATATTATTATATAATATTACTGTATATTACATTATATCCTGCCAGTACCTGTGTATATTACCTGTACAGCACAGACACTGATGTCACATCACTACACATGGATATTATTATATTATATTACTGTATATTACATTATATCCTGCCAGTACCTGTGTATATCACCTGTACAGCACAGACACTGATGTCACATCACTACACATAGATATTATTATATTATATTACTGTATATATTATATTATATCCTGCCAGTTCCTGTGTATATCACCTGTACAGCACAGACACTGATGTCACATCACTACACATAGATATTATTATATTATATTACTGTATATATTATATTATATCCTGCCAGTTCCTGTGTATATCACCTGTACAGCACAGACACTGATGTCACATCACTACACATAGATATTATTATATTATATTACTGTATATATTATATTATATCCTGCCAGTTCCTGTGTATATCACCTGTACAGCACAGACACTGATGTCACATCACTACACATAGATATTATATTATATTACTGTATATATTATATTATATCCTGCCAGTTCCTGTGTATATCACCTGTACAGCACAGACACTGATGTCACATCACTACACATAGATATTATATTATATTACTATGTATATTACATTATATCCTGCCAGTACCTGTGTATATCACCTGTACAGCACAGACACTGATGTCACATCACTACACATAGATATTATTATATATTACTATATTATATTAGTTTTGAAACAGTCTGGTCTTATTTTTCTAATATTCTTTAGTCCCCATTAACTTATTCGCTATTTCACACTTTAAAATATTTCACCTATTATGTTGTTAAAGTAAGTTTAATTAATTTCAGTAATATTTACAACAGCTCTTTTTAAAGAAAGGCACTTCCAAGTTACATCATAATATAAGGTAGAGGTAAACCGAATAAGTTGCTCTCTTCATAAAGACCAACAAGATGATGCAAAAATCTAGGTGTTTTTACTGCTTGGATATAATTTTATCATTGTAAATTAGCATTTGTCACTCTTACAGAATGTTTTGTTAGAACAATTGTGGCCTCTAACTGCTAATCAACCTAAATGTTACCTACGACATTATTTTAGTCTTAATAAATAGTCTACAGTAGTCACAGACTTCACCAAGATAAGGTTCTGTTTTTATGTACACGATTCACTCATTAAGCTAAAAAAAAAAATGACCAAGACATTCTAGACAATTAATAGGAGTTTCCAGGATATTCTGTGTTATCAGTTTTTTTTTTTTACTCAGGAACTTACGCACTTGCACTTGGAATGATAAAGATGTCATCCAGTCAAAATGTATCTTCCTGTCCTCATTATTTATTAAGTCCTCCATCATTAGGAGAAGTTATCCTGTCGTTATGTTATCAGTATTTAACACTTGAAGCTGACTGTGGCCGCTGAGGATATGCAGGAAATGTATTGAATGTGAGGTTTGGCTTGGGGTACTGGGTAAGGACATGCACTGTGATTTAGATGGGTGAACATTGTAGGAGTACTGTCACTGACTTAAAATTAGAACTGAAGATGAAGTAGAGGAAAAACCTACTTGTCGTAAAGGGCCACATTTACTGAATGTAAATCACTTCCTTTCCAGATGATAAAGGCTGTTTTCATGTGACTTTCCTATAAGCTGGGAAGTTGGTAGAGAGCTAAATCTATTCCTTAATAGATAGAACTTGTTACAGATCCACAATTTGCAGATTTATAGCTAAGGAGATTGTTCATTGGCTAAGGGAAAAGTATATGTTAAAATTAAATAAAAGATGATGTGTAATATCAGCAATAAAAGTCTAAAGGAAAAGAAAGAAACGTCAGATAGTAAAGTGCTGGAACTGCCATTTATGTATCTAGAATTATTTACTATCATTTTGATGCCACCAGGAAAATATCTGGATATATCTGCTAGCGTTCTAATCACAGAATCATCATTCAGAAGGTTGTATGTATAGCCGCGCTCCCTAATTGCTTATTCACAATTGGTATAGCTTGTGATATATATATATGCCTATTGACAAATATATTTAAATTGTATCTTTAAAACATATGAATAAAAATAAACAATGTTAAAGTTAAAAAATACAGTGCAAACCTGTACATTTGATAAATGCATAAACAAATTATAATATCAAGCACATAATAGCTGAAGAAAATATGTAGTTAATGTAAATTAAAAACGTCAAATATTCAAATACTCTCTGATTTATAGCGTGTGTATGTGGTAGAACATAATCCAATAAGAGTAAAGCAGGATAATCTTGACTTATCTCCTATAGTCTGTAAAAAATACAAGCAGCTCGCGCTGCCAAGTTCGGGCAGGTGTCTTAATAATAGATGATAAAATCACTTAGCTAGGTTTAGGATACACACACAGTGGAAAACAATAATGTCCAGCAGCTTGCAGATATCGGACACCTCACGCCGCAAGGGACGGGCAGGTGTCAGTGTGTTGGAACATAGGGCCTGATCCAGACCTACGCTCGCAAGCGATCTTACGCTGGTCGTAAGCGTAAAATTGGCAGAAAAAATGCACTGCGCATGTACAGAGTGACAACTTCCGGTCGTACCAAAGACCTTTTCGTAGCGGTGATTCAGGCGTCCGTATTCTTTGCGTATTTTCCGATGACGGGCGTGTTTATATTACGAAGTTAGTACGGACGCTGGAGTTAAGGAATGTAGGCAGGGTGAGTCGGGAGGCCGGTGTTAGGGAATGGGGGCGGGGGGGGGGGGCCTTTAAATTGTACAGTATGGGCGTGCTTAGCCCGGTACGATCAGCGCATCGCTACGAAAATTCGTACTGGCGCCGGGAAAAGTTAGGGTAGGGTTCAGCTGGCGTACGGAGGTAAAGGTAAGGGGAGTGTCTTGGGAGTGAAAGTTTTTACGCTGAAGCGGTAATACGTTCCGCTCTCATGCGTAGGTCTGGATCAGGCCCATAATCACTGGATCAGATAGTGAGTTCAGCCACCACAGGGCCGTAACTAGGGGTGTACGATAGGGGTGGCCGCCCAGGGCGCAAATCTTAAGGGGGCACCAGTAAGTTAATATTTATAGTTCAACTGGCTTGGAATTCAGGGTCAGGGGGCACCATTTTTTCCTTTATGCCCCTGGCGCTAAGTTTTCTAGTTATGGCTCTGAGACACCATAATAGGAAAGCAATCCCCGGGAGGCAGCGATACCTCCCACCGCAAAGTTTAAACAATAACTCAGAACAAGCGCTTTATTGATTCAAGTAAATATCCACAGTCAGACAGTATAAACCTTTAAGGTATTATTTCCAATATCTGGGATGAGCAGAGTACTCACTGTGTCCACTGGTCATAAATAGATCCCAGCAAGTATGGGATATTGTTTTATTGTTTGCCTTTTATTGTTTGCCACTGTAGCCCCCAAGCCGTCCCCTCAAAGCATTTATAATACCACGTTCAGATTGCCACTGCTTAAAAAGCAGGGTTTTTAGGCAGGGTGTAGAGCCGGGGAGATTTGTGGGGATTTAAAAATTGGTGCGTTCAGACTGAGCTGAAAACACCGGCTTTTTTTATGAAAAAGCCGGCTGCAGTGAAAAAGCCGGCATTTTAACTCAGTCTGAACGCGCCAAGCCTGCTACTGAAAGCCGGTGTTCAGAGCCGGCTAAAACCCATTCAGGCTTTTTGAAAATGGACCATTCAGATTGCATTTAGAAGCCGGCTTTTTCATCAAAAAAGCTGGTGTTTTGAGGCAATCTGAACGGGGTATAAGGTAAAGGTTCATAAACCAAACCTCACAGCTAGGAAAAGCTCACGGTATTGTAGGGCTGATTCTGAGTTGCCACCATCGATGCTGGACAGCAGGAGAAGCAAAAATACATTGTGCAAATGCAATTAGCGTTGAGGCTGGGTACACACTGGGGCTTTTTCCAAAGATAATCCTCTCATTTACAAAATCAAAAGACAGTTTCACCAGATATCACCAGTGTGTACTGTCCAAAGATGCTCATTAATCTTTTGAAACCGTCTGTTGATTTGATCTTTTGGAGCTCCTAATACGCCAGATATATAATGGAAAGATATATTTTGCTCTTTGCAAGTTTGTCCTGTGTCTATGGGATAAAGTGCCCCAGCTGGACTTGTCCTCAATCATTTTTATTATGGATTCCAACTTT
Source organism: Limnodynastes dumerilii (assembly GCA_011038615.1). NCBI lineage: Eukaryota > Metazoa > Chordata > Amphibia > Anura > Limnodynastidae > Limnodynastes > Limnodynastes dumerilii. The sequence continues at coordinate 469,358 of WWET01000907.1, read as the reverse complement.
TGGTGGGTGTCTTAAAATGAGGTTTGTCTTTCTCCTCTGGTTGTGGGTCTTTCAGGGTCTACCAGGTGTTGTAAATTGATAGAGATATATATTTATATATGATGTGTATGTGTGTGTGTGTGTGTGTGTGTGTATTTTTATTTATAAAACTATATATTGTAATGTTCTTTCACATTTCTTTGTAAAAAAAAAACCCCATAAAAACACTGGGCTGTATTCAGAGATCTGTTTCTTTAAAGTACGCAAATATACGCACGGCCGTAGCAAGGCAACACCCATGACACTCCCCTCACACGGACAGGCTGACGGTGACTTACGAGTGCCTCGACCACCCTGATCTTTAAGTGTGCATTTCCGAGCGTATAATGCCTCCGTACGTGCGCATCTAACTAACTGCGACCCTCACCGCGACCTCAAATGGTCATTTAAATGCCTCCCCCACCCACTTACACGGATCTTTCTCCGGATGGATTATAAGTACGCCCCACCGTACGGATCTTATCACATGCGATTCACTAGTCCGTGCCTGATGGACTTCCGTGCGTAAAATCAACGTAGATTACGTAAATTTAGTTACTACACATGCGCAGTTCATCGAATCGTAAAAATACGCATGGGACTTCCCGGGAAAACTGATCTCTGAATGTGGCCCATAGTTTCATAACTAATGTGTCTTTCAAATCAAGTTTTGTTTATGGCAACAGCATTTAAATAGTTTTTTTTATTTTATACACATTTCTGTGGGAATGTAGGCTGTTTGCAGTATTCATATATGTATTTGATTGTGAGATATAACTTGACCGCAATGTTACCTCCTACACAGTGTGTAACAAAACTATTCTTATACATGTGTAGTCCATACAGAAATGAGCAATTGCTTCCACAAATAATTAATAATGTGATCTTTATGCTGCTCAGTTTCCATTTCACTAAAACCTGCGCTCTATACAAAGCCTTACAAAATGGGCAGCTGTTACCCCTAAGGAAAAATTGGCACTACACAATGGACTCCCTGAAATATACTCCACTGGAAATACAGTACATATGAAATATACAAACCGTTCTCTCAGAGATTTCACACACTTTCCAAGAAGACGTTAATGCGGATGCTTATTGATAAAAAAAAAAAAAAAAATAACTATTAAACATCAATGAAAAGAGAAAGACAAATACATTAGAGACTGTATAAAGTAATTAAAATGGTCCATGGCCTGTGACACAAGTCATACCAAGAAAGGCTAGAGGAACTAAACATGTATAGCGTGGAGCAGAGAAGGGAGAGGGGGGATATGATAGCAGCTTTCACATATATCAAGGGTTGTGACCAGCTAGAGGAGGGGGGCATTTTTTAGAGAAAGGGGTGTAATAGAACACAAGGGCATGGATATAAACTGGAGGGTGGTAGATTCAGAGGAAATGTGCAGAAAAATTACTTCACTGAAAGGGAGATAGATAAGTGGAATAGCCTCCCATTTGAGGTGGTTGACACAGTAGAACAGTTTACAGATGCTTGGGATAAATATAAGAATATCCTAAATCTCAAACTAAATTGAGGGTAAATAGGGTCTAGGGTCAGTGTAGTTTAAATAAACAACTGGGCAGACTGGATGGGCCATGTGGCTCTCATCTGCCATCACTTTCTATGTTTCTATGTTGCCGTTAGGAGTCACGACCCTCCGATGTTAGCAGCCAAGTCTGTCACCAGGAGCTCCACAGTGTTTCAATGTGGAGTATTAACAAATAAATAAACAAATGAAAGTGATCAAACACTATCAGAGCAAGTACCACTGATGCCCCAAGTTAAAATATGGATAAGGGTTGTCAAAATATAGTTGCAGTAATACATTTCTGTTCTGTGAAAATAAAATCAAAACACAGTGATGCTTTAATCAGAGATGGGAGCCCTTCTTACCGCATCGCTTCCAACATTTAAAATCCTGGAAATGGAACAAAATAAGACCTGCCCTTGTAACGCCCAAACCACACCCAGTTGTGCTCACAAATACCCCAGGGTTGCCGACTTTTTAGAACTTACCTCCGGGAGAACCCAGAGGGAAGTCATGGATTTTTTCAAGGGGCGGAGCTTAATGACGCAATTTATGCAAATCACGTAATTAACCCTCACCCCTGTCAATCATTCCTGTAATTTCCAGCGTTTCAGGCGATGTGCGGGGGTTGATGACATCATCAAGCCCCGCACATTACAGTAATAATTGATGGCTGGTGGGGCTTGCGGGAGCTTTGACGGCTCTCCCGGGATACAGGATGGAGACCTGCCCAATATCCGGGAGAGTCAGCAACCCTGAAATACACATAGTTGGTAATAAAGAAAATTCCACCATTTTCTCGCAAACCCCGCCTCTTTTTTCAGGTCATAAACAGGGACGGATTATAAGTATGTAAATGCCTATGTGGCAGTCCAGCTTACCCTATAAACCCTACACTGTGTCTGTAGCGGCAGTCACTGAGACAGGCTCTCTGCAGCTGTTTTTGACATGACGTCAGCAGCAAATGGTTTTTATTTCTGAGATGATATGTACAAGGTGCTAATGATGTGTATTCTGCTATGACATGCAGGACAAACATATTTAGGACCAAGTGCATACATATGTCTAACCCTTCTAAGGGTTAGATTTACTAAACTGAGGAAAAGGAAAAGTTGAGATGTTGCCCATAGCAACCAATCAGATTCTAGCTGACAAGTAATATGAAAGTGAGAGCTGAAATCTCATTGGTTGCCATGTGCAATATCTTTACTTTTCCTTTTCTGCAGTAAATCTAACCCTACGACTCTCTTTGTATTCATACAACATATTTGTCTCACATGACAGCATAACAGTTATTGTTTGTTAGTTTTGCAGCATTGTTTTGTACATACCAATTGTACAGGTAAATACAATCAGTGTTAATCCTTGAATGGTCACTAAAGAAAGTCTTTTGTGTGGTTTTGATAAAAAAAAGTCTTAAGCCCCAGGTGTTCCTTTCTTTTGACCCCAGATGATTGCTCCAATTTAATGGGATATCCCGCGGAAAAAAAAGAAATAAATAATTAGAGGTGCCAGACAGATAACTGATCGATAAAAATCAATAACTTCACTAATCAAAAAAATATGAAACACATAAATTTACTAATCACAAAAAAACACCAACAGAAGGATCAATAAAATAGCTAAAACATAAGTCCAATGATGGGCTATACATGATAAAAGCCACAATAAGAACTTTCATAAATGATTAAAAACGAAGTGTAGGTCCAAAGGGAAAAAAGTCTCATACTAAAGTGCACTGTGCTCGGTAAACAGATAGCAGCGGACGTCTGGACTGCTGATGGTAAAGAGTCTGGTCCCGGGTACTGGGGATGGAGGAGAGACGGTTCCATGGAGACAATCTGGCGGAGGATTCCTTCAAGGATTAACACTAACCACTGGTCTATTTACTTGTATGCCGTATAGTTATATTTATGTTTATTGGTTTTGTGTATATTTAAATTTATTATTCTCTGTGCTGTCTTTTACATCCAATTTTAGTTTTTACCATTTCATGTTTTAGAGGTTTTTGGACCCTCTAGGGTGTATTAGCTGCTTTTGCGAGAGTTGTAGACCCCATGTGTGTATTATTTTCTAAGTTCTTTTTAAGTTCATTGGTGTAGCGTATTTACACTATCATAAGTACTATGCACTCCTCTAGGCACTCCCGTTGCTCGTACGTAGTTTACTGGTTTTACGTTTGCCAAACCCTACCTTAACTTTTCCAAGCGTAAGCACTGATGTAGGTAATGCAGTGACGCACGTAACAGCCTAACCCGGCCCATACTGTACAATTTAAATGCCCCTCTCTGCCTACAAAATGTATTTATGGGTGTCGTATGGAAGACACGCTCTTTCGTTCGTATTTACTCTGAAGTTACGTACGTTCAGAGTTACGTCGCGTAACATCTGCCGTGCACATGCGCAGAACATACAAATTGGCGATTTTAGAGCGTAAAAATGCAAAGTATTTATTTTTATAAGTAAAAGAAAAAGAAAAAGAATGAAGCTGCAGCTTCGTTCACAGTGAAATAGATAGACAAAGTGAATGTATGACACAGAATATAGCTCTCTCTCTAAATTATCCCCAAATTATCCTCCATATTATTATCCTCCATATTTTATCTTTTATGAAGGTATTTTTTAATCAGCCTAAGAAAAAGGTTTTTTTTTGGCTCATAAACATATTTTTTTTATGAATGCAGTTTAAAGAAAAAGTAGGCAAGGGGCGCTCACATTTTTTTTTTTGCATAGGATGCTATCAGACATTGAGCCGGCCTTGTCTACAGTATACTACCCTCAATTTGATGTTCTTCACTCCACAAAGAAGTACAACTCGGTAACTCAGGCTTCCTATGTGCAATCCTTTAAGCAATACCACTTTGGTACGTAGATTGACTATGTGCAGCTTTTAAAGACCGCACGTTTGTTGCAACAGTATTATAGTTAAAAGGTGATGTTTCCCAGCTCAAGTCTAATTAGGTATCTGTGTGCAATAAGTGAAAGCAAAGCATTCTCCCTGCATGCATAGAATACAATTAACTTGACTCCCCCTGAAATCAACATGGTTTTGCCCAGGTGTAACTTTAAGTTCTTATTTTCAGCCTCTGAATCAGGCCCATTGTCACTTGTTTTTCAGTCAGTCATTCAAAGTCAGTTATTCAGAGCGCAGTACTTAAACAGCGGTGGTTCTGCAACATGCTGGCAATGTTGGCGATTTAGGCCCGGATTCACAACCCTGGACGTATTGCACATACCAATAATAGCTACTATGCATGCGTAGTAACTATTTTACGTAACCTACGTATTGTGCTATTATCGGTAAATTAAGGACGTATGTGCAATACGTCCAGGGTTGTGAATCCGGGCCTAAATTACCAAAGAAATTCATCCACTTGGACAAGACTAATGAAATCACCATTTGCCAATAGTTAATATAAGAGCCCATCACACATTAAGTAACAAATGACATAAGGCAACCCACAAATATCATACGAGAGCGCCGAGCCATTCACAGGGTCAGAAAGATCAGAATTCTGTCCAATTGCAAACTGCATTCTTTTGTAGCAAGCAAAATATTTAGAAGTCCGCCTTCCACAAAAATCTGCCATCAATTAGACCAATTTGCTATCTATTTTTCCATGAATGAAGTAGCAAAATGTCCTCAGACATTCTACACATTACAGCAATCTACAAAATTCACAACCAAATTGATGTTTATTTACCATAAATACAGCAAATTTTTACCACCGGTGTGTCGCGGTGTGCGGCCAGTTTAAACACACCACATAAATCTCTTCAATTTGATTTTAGATTCAAACTATTTTGCCTCTATGGCCATTAAGGGGTTAAAGGTGAAGAACTAAAGTGTCTGCAGTCTTAAAAATGTTGACCACAAGAGTCATTATGAGGTTTTTAGTCATCCGGACACATGATGAGAACAGTGCTTGCTCTTTAATACGCCCACAGCACTTCTGCTTCCAGGGGCTGTGAGCGTTGCTTTTCAGGTAATAAATAAACTGTCTTTGTTTACTGGTGATGTTTACCGGTTGCTGTTATCTGCTGCTTTCAACTAGAACTTTACTGAAATGTATTATGTTAAGATACTTAACATGTTTGAATGAAGTCACACTCACTTAGCCATATGACGAGTAAAAGCAGACACAGAAAATCACAATCAGAATTGCAACCACTTCAGAAGTGCTATTCAAAGCCAAGCCTTACAAAGCCGAGCCTGGGCATAGCATCCTGCTTCAACTCAAAGGGTGTCTTCCCTGTACCATCCGTATAGCCCTCACCTAATGCCACATATATGCTGACATCCCCACTGCTACCGTCAACCTACTGTATGCCCTGTCTGAAAATAAAATTGCACATGTAAAATATAATTTATTTTAGTATAAGAGACAGACTGCTTAATATACCCCCTAACCCCCGGGTGTGGGTCCCCGAATTTCCATAGGGCCGCGCTCCCAGGCAGTTCCGAACCCTAAGTCACACCACCCCTACAGCCTAACCCTAAGTCAACCCTCCAGCAGCCTAACCACAGCCTAACTTTAAGTCCCCCCTCCCTAGCCTAACCTTATGTCACCAGAGAGGGTTATTCACCTCTCCGATGGTCTGGTCCGGCAGCTGCTCTGTTTAATGAATGGGTGAGTATATGAATCGCGTACTCACCCATTCATAAAAAAAATTCTGCAATGTTACACATTCGATATAGACACTTTGGGCTGTCACTATTTTGCAATGTTTAACATCGCAGCGGGGACTTGCAATGCTAACCCCCTGCCCATAGCCCTCCCCTAAACAATAGCTACCCTGATTTCCCTTTAACTCCTTGAATGCCTGTTGGGAATAGAAGCAGCAGAGTGTTTATCACCCTTTATGCCTATCTGGCATTCAGTATTCTTTTTTGTTATAAAAATATTTAATCAGGTGTTATTTTATGTGCATATTATTGTGGTCCTATACCATCAAGATTTTTTAAACTCATTGCTATCACCCGTAACCTTTACTCCATTGTTTCACGTGAATTAATTACACCCTCCTCAAAATATGATGACAATAGGCTACCACCTTCTCATTGCACTTTGGCACAGAATATCACATATGCACTCCAAGTTCTATCCTTCCAAGATGTAAATCCAACATGCTTGGTGAAGTTCAATGTATAATGTATATCTGTGGTCCTGTGTCCAAGTCCCTTTTACCCTTTTCCTCTCCCGATTCTAAATCAGCCATAGGCAACCTTCAGCATTACAGATGTTGTCCATCATGTCATCATGTAGTTTCACAACAACACCGGAGGCCAGATTTACTAAGCTGCAGCTTTGGAAAAAAGTGGTGCTGTTGCCCATAGCAACCAATCAGATTCTAGCTGACATTCTCTGGTATGTAATAGGAAAGCGAGAGCTAGAATCTGATTGGTTGCTATAGGCAACATCTCCAATTTTCCAAACCCACAGCTTAGTAAATCTGAGCCCTGGAGTGCTGTAGGTTACCCATGGCTGTTCAAAGTCTATAACCTGGCACTGTATTAAGGAACACAGGTGACATATCTTACAGTATTTAGAATTTAGTCCTCCACAGTATGGGTCACCTAAAGATACACAGGCGGTGTCTGGAGGAATGGAGTGACGAAGCACATGATCATCATAAAAAACGGATAAAACATATCCACAAATAAATAGCAGAATAAAAAACAAAAGCAACTGTGCTCCGTACCAGTGGAGGTGACATATGCAAACACAGGAGGCTGGGGAGCCCCAAAGCAGCTAGACAGAAGATGTCCTGAGTGTAACGGAAAGACCGATAGTAGGAGGCACAGAGCGGGGAACTGCCAGCTGATGTGCTTCGAACAGACAAGTCCTTTCTCAAAGATGTTACAGCTGTGAGAAAGGGCACCTCTGCCTGAAGCGTGTCAGACGGCAATTAATAAGGGGTTAATACTTTTATTCATTTGTACACACTTTTTTGGTACAGTCAGCGCTTTTTCCATCACTATAATTCCACTTGTTTCAATGCTCCTGAGGAAAATAAATAAGTGAGAATGAGTTTCAATAAGTAACAGAAGACAGATGAATGTACAGTCTTCTACCGCTCTGAGGCAGGTAGACTATGCTGGAAACATGACTTGTATCAGTGGTGTTGACTCATAATTTCATCTTATGCATTTACCTAGAGAGTTTCTTTCCAGAGTTTATACCTTACAGTTTATAGACACAAATCACTCATTTCTGTAACAATATTTATGTGTTGGTTTTTTTTTTTTAAAAACATAATCATCTTTGTAAATTATGTCATTTCAGAAACATGATAACATAGACACTAAAAGAAAGAAGTAGTGGTAACAATAATGTATAGTCATATAAAATGTCTGCATGTGAGGAACATCTGATCTCGTGTTCTCACATGATTAAATCCAATGTATACATTTCATGTAGTGTAAGCAAACTCTTTAATTGTCGCTATTGTCTGTGTAGCAGCTGTGACTTCCTGTGACTATCATTACAAACGCCAAAACAACTGTTCATTTCATAATATCTCTAGATTGTATCTGCGTTGTTCCTCTTGTTATCTTCCACCATTTTGTTTTCCTCCTTCTCCAATACCTGCCATTATTAGACAGTCCCACCAATATAATGCTAGAATTGTTAAAATACTCTGTTTTTATCAGTTGCTCACTGACAAATTTTAGTATAAGTCGCGATGATCAGAAAGCCGCTAATAGGAAGATTGTAAAGGGAAAAATTTGCAGACCGTATTCGGGGACCAGAAAGTCACTGGTTTTTATAGCATTTCTACATTAAAGATTGCCCATAAAGGCACAATGGGCCAGATCCAGACCTAAGTATGACAGAGGACTTACGCAAATTATTTGCGCAAGTCCCGTCTCGGAACATCTGCGCATGCACATGCCAGATGTTCCGATAGCGTATCTACAGACGTACGTAACTAAGTTATGTACGTGTGTGAGTATGCAGAGGGGGCTGACCCTTCATTCTCAAGGGCCGTATCCCCGCCATGCAAGCGGGGATAATAAGGGGTTGGTAGCGGAGAAGCCCCCTGTTCCGACTAGATCTGTGTCTGGACTGACGCAGATCTAGTCGTAAAAGTTAAGGTAGCTACCTGGACACGAAAGTGGGGAGTGTTAGAAGTGTGAACTCCCCGCTACGGCTGCGTAACTACTGACTCCTGCACGCACATAAAGCATGCGGGTGTCTGGATCTGGCCATATGCTACATACGTAATTTCCTATCAGTCTGTGCTGCGTATGTGCAATACATGGAATTCTGCATTGGAACGCATCCTACCAATGTAGAACTTAATGTCCACACCGGAGGCGGACACACTCACCAGGTGTATGAGATGGGTGGGATACAGAATGGTATTCTTACAGTAAGGACGAGCCAAAGTCCTTACATGCAGTCCACAATGCCATATGTGGCCCTCACAACGTATGGAATTCTGGATCTCAGATTTACTCGGAATTTGCTTGTAGACCAGGATCTGGTCATTAGAGATTATATGAGAGAGAGAGAGAGAGAGAGAGAGAGAGAAATAGAATTATATGAGAGAGAGAGAGAGAGAGAGAGAGAGATGAATAGAATTATATGAGAGAGAGAGAGAAAGGAGAAAGAGAGATGAATAGATAGCGTCGCAAATCCCCTCCTGCTAGCAGGAAGTACCCGACGCTAATGATAGGTTATTAGCCAGTCTGAAATATTTCAGACACTGGCCAATAACCTGTCATTAGCGCCGGGTACTTCCTGCTAGCAGGAGGTGATTTGCGACGTTCAGAGAAGGTTTTTTTTTTTCGTTAAATTTTTTACCGCTGGCTGCTGTTTTAGCGCAGCGGTAAAAAAATAATTGAATATGCGAATTTTTAACGTTCAATTGCTGGCGAAGGCGTCGTATTTTTTCCGACGCAATCTTTTTTAAAATATCGCCGGCAATTGAATCGGGCCCTGAGAGAGAGAGAGAGAGAGAGAGAGAGAGAGAGAGAGAGAGAGATCCATTAGACCTGGATTGGGCCTAATGGATGGTGGACCCTCCTTCTCTTCCAACCAAATCCAGTGACCCTGTCACATATCCCCCTCCCCTGTTTCGACATGGGGGTCGGAACACTTGTAGCCCCTAAAGAATACACACTAGACAAAGCACCTGCACCTTTGTCTCTACCAGAATTCCAGCCAGAGTTATCTCTTTCATAAAAACCTCTGTCTGTGCGCCCAGAACCCCTACTGGCATATCCAGATTGATCACACTAATTCATGCGACTGTCTTTATTTCTTAAGTGAGGAGGAATATAGCGCAACTTAACTGCTCTGTGGAAAACAGTTCCTTCCTCCTCTCAAGGTTAGACATACTCCCCGACACATCTACTGCCTCACTCTGATCCTTATTACTGGCTATGTCCCCAGCCATACTAGCGATGGGTAACCGACCTGGCAGGTCAGAGGTTACGCCCACTGCTAAAGGTTCATCAGTGGAAACACACGGGTCTATACCCCTTATTCCTGAGACCACACGGGACTCCCATTGCTTCCAAAAATGAGGAAAATCTCTACCAAATATGGCATCGTGTACCAAACCAGGGACCACCACAACTATACAAGTAGCTGCACCACAAGGCGTGTCAATATTTACTTTAGCACCGACATAATGCCGGAGGTCATTATGTATACAAGTTACCCCTACTTTGGGACATAGGCACTTTGAAGTGTTTATCAAGCCTGTTTTCACAAGGGTAACCAAACTTCCCGAATCCAACAATGCCTCTACCTGCTTACCATCTATACAAATCACACACACATCTGTTTCTCTGGCTCAGCCAGAGGTGACACTGTACAGGCTAACTTAGGATACAGAGACATTTCATGATAAGCAAAAGCAGCATCACATTGCATAGGCTCTTGCATTATTGGACAGTTAGCAACAATATGTCCTGGCTTACCACACCTAAAACATTTAGGCACATAAAAGCCAAGTCTCTTGTGTGGCGGGGACCTTCCTTGTCTCACAGTCCTGTCCCCAGGCACAATGCCAACAGTCTGTTCATCCCACAGTTCTTTAGGCCGCCCATCACCATTTTCCCTCAGAACAGTCTTACCAGACATGGATGAGGTGCTCTGTCGGGGTTCCAACAACTCCTCTGCTGTGAGGTATCCCTCCACCATCTCAACCAATTTGTCAGTAGTCTGAGTCTCTCCGTGGGTCACCCACTTGTGGGTAAAGACCTCTGATAACGGTCCATGACGATTCTTTCCACCATCTGTGGCCCCATTAACTCCTCAGGCTGTAACCACTTCTTGGTAAGGTGAATAAGGTCATGCATCTGTGTACATGGAGGCTTGTCCGTAGAATAAACCCAGCAGTGCTCCCTTTGTGCTCGAACCGCCAGTGTGACTCCCAGGCGAGTCAAAATTTCTGCTTTCAATTTTTCATAGTCCTGTGCATCTGCAATGCTTAGATCACAATAAGCTTTCTGGGCCTTACCAGCCAGAAAAGGTGCGAACAGGCCAGCCCACTGTTCATTAGGCCAATTCTCCTGCTCTGCGGTTCTTTCAAAAATGGTCATGTAGGCCTCCACATTATCAGTCACAGTCATTTTTGAAGGAAGTGACTAGCCCGTATGGTACTGTAGCTAGACACTGCATGCGAGGACACATTTTTGACTACCTCTGCCATCAGGTGTACTGCTTCAGTCAGAACTTCCCGGTCTTGGCGCTGCTGTCTTTGTGATTCCTCCATAGCCCTCTGTTGCACCTGGGTAGCCTGAAGCAACACCTTAACAGTGTCCTCCATGTGTCCTCCTCCACACTGAAACAGACTTTTGAAAAAAAACTTTCTCCTTTTGCTTTAAATCCCAGGCACACATGGCTTTATCCTGCTGCAATTTTACTTTTCAAGCAAATACTATCTGCTTTTGCTTACCACTTGGGCAGATTCTTCTGCTTTCTGCCAGCATTCTCCACCAATTGTGAGTGAGAAGGGATTTTCAGCAGTGATTTCACACCAACTCCAGGTATTATGGTGCAACTGACCTCAGCCAGTTTTATTCAGCAGAGCAAAACCAAATAAAAATGCAAAATAAACACCTTGCCTGTCCGGCACTAACTAAACACAAGTCACACCTGACTAATCCTATATAAAGGATACAGGTTCTCTCACATGCACAGATTGTGCAATCCTTCCCTGGATAGTAAGAGAGACTGCTCAGGCTAGCAGGTCTTTTACCTGCAGCTGACAGGTGTCAGCCCTCATCAAACTGGCAGCAGCCAGACAGCCCAAAGACCTGGGTTGGGCCTAATGGATGGTGAACCCTCCCTCTCTTCCCACCAAATCCAGTAACCCTGGGCCTGATCCAGATCTACGATGTAGCGCTGAGCGTGCTAAGGAAGGGGCCATACGCTCACACAGGAGCGTATGGCCTCTTAGCACGCCCCCCCACCCTCATTTACTTACCCCTCCCCGCCCACCAGCAGTAACGAGAGCGTAGGGACGCTGGAGGACGTCCCCTCCAGCGTCCCTATGGCGCTACTATGGACGCCTGATCTACGATCGGGCGTTTCCATAGTGACGCCGGGCAACATCTGCCCGGCGCATGCGCATTACGCTTACGGCCGCCGTACTAGCGACGGCGGCCGTAGCTCTGGATCAGGCCCA
>WWET01000907.1:445859-457073 GCA_011038615.1 Limnodynastes dumerilii | reverse complement strand
ATATATATATATATATATATACACACACACAAACGAAATGGTGATTTTTCAAATCAATGTATAAATTAATCTAGAGCAGGTGCTTGAAAGGCATGGGGAAATCTATACAAACACAGGAGAAAGTGCACGGTTAGGTAATGGCAAGAGAACTGGGGCACTTTCTCGATTTAAAAAAGGAAGTAAAAGATTGTTTTGATGACTCGCACCAATTGAAAGTTTTGTAATGTGGTGTATAAGTTGCTTTTATATTTGATTTTCTATGGAAAAAAAAATCCAGATTTTTAAGTTTTTGTAATCTATAACTCAGGGTTGCCGACTTTTTAGGGCTTCCCTCCGGGAGAACCCAGAGGGAAGCAATTGATTTCTGCAAAGGGGCGGGGCTTAATGGCACAATTTATGCAAATCACATCATTAAGCCCCACCCCCTGTCCATCACTCCTGTGATTTCCTGTAGAACTGAACAAAAGCCAGATGGCAATTTACATATATTAATTAAAAAAAGCTGTATGTAAGCCATGTGACAAAATCATAGACACTCACCCATATGGCAATGTATCCAGACTTAGGTGGAATGACACTTTCAATGCCTTTTTCGACAGAGGGGTCTGGTTATGGTTGGTCACCAATGGACCTGCTTTGATATTGCACTGTACAGGATGGACATTTCTAAACTCTCTGGTATTAGGTTCTGGGATTTCAAGAGAAATCTAAGAACTCCGGGCCGTATTCACAGATCCGTTTCTTTAAAGTACGCAATTATACGCATGCAAGTAGCAAGGCGACACCCACCAACACCCATGACACGCCCCTCACACAGCCATGTTGTCGGTGACTTCCGCCTCCATAGGGCAGCCTTAACTGTCCGTGTGCATTTAGGTGCGTATATTATTTCCATACGTGCGTATATAACTAACCGCGCCCTCAAATAGTCATTTAAATGCCTCCCCCCACCCACTTTCATGGACGTTTGACCGCACGTATTTGAACCACGCCCCTCTGCATGTATGTCTCTGAGAGCGATTCACAAGTCCGTGTCTAATGGATTTCCGTGCGTAAATACTACTTAACTTGCATGGAAAAAGTTACTAAAGTTGATCCAATCCTAAAAATACGCACGCAACTTCACGTGAAAACGGATCTGTGAATCCGGACCTCCATCTGCATCCCGCCAGAATGACCATTGACACATTAAGTATCAAGTCAAATGGCTGCAGTTACAGTCCCCGCTACAATGGACTGCTTTTAGAAAGTTCCTTTAAAGTTCCTTCTTGGCTGTCTCTGTTTCGAATAGACAGTCTTTTTAGAACTTTTTTTTAATAAATGAGAAAATGAGAAAATGTGCCGCTCGACATACTCTCCCATTCATTTTCGCAGGACCCACTGCTGACAGCTCCGGAGAGGTGAGTAACCTCTCCGGGGACTTTTAGTGTTGGGGGGTTAGGGTTAGGCTCTTAGGAAGGGAGGGTCAGGCTGCGGGGAGAAGGGTCTTAGGGTTAGGCTAAAGAGAAGGGAGTATTAGGGTCAGGCTAGGGAGAACAGAGGGTTAGGGTCAGGCTGCCGGGAAGGGAGGGTTAGGGTTAGGGTAATGGAAGGGGAGGGTTAGGGTTAGAAATAAGGAAAGGGTTGGGCTTAGTTTGTCGGCTTACCTTTCGGAGCACTGTATTTGGTGCTCCGGGGATCGATTGCTATGCCTCATCGAGGCATAAGAATCGTTATCCCAGCCAGTTCGAAACTGACTAGGAGAAAACGGCCCTACCAAAATAGGCCCGTTCTTAGCTGGGACCCACACCCAATGGCTGTATAGACAAGGACACAGATTCCGCTTTATTTGCATGAATAATGTTGTATATTTCAAAGAACACAAGGCATACAATATGCTGAAGGGTTTCTTTGGATTTCAAAATGACAAATTTGGCAATTTTTTTAAAAGAATTTTAAAACCATAACTTGATCGGTGCAGGCAACATTATGTATACCTATTAGTCTTTTGACTTTGAGGAGGAGTGAAAAGAAGCTGAATGTGTCATAAGAAGGTGGGGATTTTTAATGTTCTTTCACTTTCCATTTTCACTAGAGTATAAAACCCCCGTTCTCCTGCTCTGTTGTTGCTAGAGAAGTGTGTTTCTTAGATGCACAGTACAGTAGTCACTGCAGGAAGATGCATCCAACCAGCTCCATATACAGAGTATTACTGCTTGTGGCTGTAGGTCTCTGCTATGCTGTCCTATGCTCTGATCAAGAACTTACTGACTGTGAGTATGAAGTATGTTTATAGACTGTAGATGGGAGCAATGTGTAAATGTGCTGAGTGTATGTAAGTGCTCTATTTTTATCTAAATATATCCAATACGGTGGCACTGGTGTAGTGCAAGAGTCTGATAGGAAGAGCTGGTTATTTTTCACTCTATACAGGTAAAAAGTACAAGTGTATATACTGCTAATTTACACAGGAACAGGAATCTATGAGTGATCTGCATGGGATAAAGAAGGTGGAGATGGTGATATAACACAAAGCAAAATTCATTTGGATCAAGACTTCTGATTTTCCTGTGACTTCCACACGTTTGGATCGGATTTCATCCTGATTGAAACCCAGGGCCAGATCCAGAATGAATAAATCCCGCTGATTTAAGTATGCTATGTATGTAATCCAGCTCTGAATAGGTACCATGCATTTACAGCACCTGTATTTCCACAACGGAACGCGGTCATTCATTGCTGCCTTCCATGCGGAATCCAGCCTCTGCAAGCATGTAAATCCTACATTAAGGGCTGGGTTTAGCCCTTACATATGTTCCTAGATTTTGCATGCACAGAGTTGCATGCAGAACACTTAAGGTAGGATACAAGGCACGGATCCACCATCCATATGTAGAACAGGGGAAGTGCTCTGTTCTCCCTCGGGCATTTTTTTAGAACACAAATTGCGTTGTGGAGGCTACGTATGGAATTTAGTATGAGATCTGGATCAGTCTCCTCTATCAGGACTGTCGGGTTACATGACTTGGTATTACAATGTACAGTATAGGACTGCAAACTCACTGCGTATGCAACCAGACTTCCAAACTGCCATCATTTTACATTCGCACTAAACAAAGGTCTGTCTGTCTGTCTGTCTGTCTATAAGACGTCCATTAGTGTCAGGGAATAATCATTATGAAACATTTGTCTGTGACCATGCCCTCAATTTTATTTATTATGTGTACACTTGGCTTTTAATTGCACATAACTCTCAATCAGTCCCAAACCCAAACTCTTCACTCCCATAAGTTAATATCTTCATCATGAAAATAAAATACAGTCTGTGCACTGGCACAAGTCTGAGACACATTCACACCTCATGTCTACAGGATTGTTCCTTTCCACCAGCTGCTGTTATGTGTCGTCTTGATCAAATGACAGCAGGCTGGACCTTTTATTGTATGTAACTACTTGTAATGAGCTTGTAACCTCTAGGAACTGTATCTTGGTAATATATGTGGTGTTATTTCCTGTGAGCATGTTATTCTCTGGAGATATAAGCCATTATTTTACTTTATTTTGTGCTGCGCTAAATATCTGTCCATTAATGTTTTAACCATTCCCACTAAGAGATAACACCCACTTGCAAACTCAGTCGAATGCCATTCTTATTATTGATGGTTCAAAACGAGCTCTGATTGGTTAGCACTAACCCCTTCTCTACATTATACATAGATACTCACATATATTGCAATGCTTATGTATTACAGACCGCAGGCCCATTAGAGTCAAGATAACTTGCTGTGAAGAGGTGTCACGTGCAAAGATTACTTATAATATAAAAGAATACAAGATTCAGAATGCAGCTAAACCCTGTGTTTATGCTGTTCTGTAAGTATATTATGTTTTATGTATTATATGTGTATATTAAAACCAGGTTTGCTGACTCTCCCGGAATATCTGGGAGACTCCCAAAATTTGGGCCATTCTCCCGGTATCCCTGGAGAGCCGGAAAATCTCCTGCATGCCCCGACACCCAAACAATCACCCGTGTAATCCCTAGAGTTACTATGATGTCATCAAGTCCCGCCCATCCCTTTAACGTCTGAGATTACATTGGTGATTGACAGGGGCGGAGCTTCATGGCATGATTTGCATAAATCGCACCATTAAGCCCCGCCCCCTCTCAGTATTCTATTTGTTCCCTCCGGGTTCTTCTGGGGGGAAGCTTTCAATAGTGGGCAACCCTGATTAAGACTCTACTTTTGGGAAATCACAACGTTTTGCTGGGAAGGGAGCAAAGTGATAAGTATAGAAGAATTGGTCCATATTTGGGTTCCTGGGGCTGGGTCAGAGAATCACAATTTTTTAAGTTATTGGTTAATTTTATAAAATCTCTGAAAAACAAATGCAGGTAAATTAGAATTCATTCTATTGACAAAAAAATAATGAATTACTATGGAGTTCATTTACCACTACAGTATTTCATCATTTTCACGTCTTGGTATTTTCATACAACCCACAAGTACCATAATTACTGACATAGGGTTAGCTGACCAGTGTAGTCTATACATGTGAGAGAAGGAAACGTCTTTAAACCCATTGTCCTGACAACCAGGGCCATCGTTAGAAAATGCGGGGTCCGGGACACAACCGTGGGGCCCCAGCCTCATGTGACGTCACATGGGGCGGGGTACCGCGGAAGCTCTTCCCTGTCATTGGCCCGCTACTGAGCAGCTCTGAGCAGCAAGCATGCAGTAGGATACCACCGATACCTTCCACCGCAGAGCTAAGGTAAGTATCAGCGGGCCTCCGTCAGCTCTGGGCCTGGGACAAAAGTCACGGCTGCCCCCCCCCCCCGCAAAAGGCCCCGCCGCCCCCCCCCCCCCTTGATGGCGGCCCTGCTGACAACAGACAGCAAAGTGATTCTATTCTTATTGGTCTTTGTTTTTTCAGATTCCGCACTGAAAATCACGGGTCATTTTGCTCTGATCCTAAAGCCAAATGGGTGAAGAAGAAAGTTGAGAAGATGAGTAAAGGGAAAGACATTCTACCCAGTGGAAAAGATAGAAAGAAGCAGAATAGCAAGAGAAGGAGAAATAGAAAACCTAAGAGCACAAAAGCGGTGAGTATTGAACAAACAAGTGTTTCGCACAATGATATCTTTGTTATGACTCTACAATCTCATTGCACCAGATTGTCAGGAGCCACACATCATTACAACATTGAACCTGATTTATTTAATCCATTTCCTTCTCTGGCTTTCATTCTTCACGTTACCAGCATTCCCATCCCTTACAGCCCTGTCCTCAGGGCCAGATCAGTGCCCACGTGGACCTGGGGCTGAAAATGATCAAGGGCCTATTGTAGTGGGGGTGACCCGTGTTATGTGTTCTCGTCAATTACATGTAGGCAGGGTCAGTAACATAGAAGGTATAGATAGCAATGGTGAGAATATAGAGACAATAGTGGAGAAAACTGGACAGCCAGAGGTTGAAAATGAATTTTGTAATTAGATTTTTTTCAAGTGCATGATAGAATCAAATAGTTATCTAAGAAACACACTTAGAACGCTAAATAAATGTCAATATCAAGGCCAAATTTAGAAAAATTACTATTGGGAACAATTATGTATTTCCCTATTCTCAGTAGCGAGAGGCCGCGTCAGCAATTAGGGATAGAATGTAGCAGCTGCTGTGGGTATAGGGTCAGGGCTTAAGGGGAAGGTTAGGGATATGCTGCAGGGCATGGAGGGTTAGGGATAGGCTGCAGGGCATGGGGGTTAGGGTTAGGCTGCAGGGCATGGAGGGTTAGGGTTAGGCTGCAGGGCATGGAGGGTTAGGGTTAGGATGGGGGGCATGGAGGGTTAGGGTAAGGCTGCAGGGCATGGAGGGTTAGGGTTAGGCTGCAGGGCATGGAGGGTTAGGGTTAGGCTGTGGAGCATAGAGGGTTAGGCTGCAGGGCATGGAGGGTTAGGGTTAGGCTGTGGGGCATAGAGGGTTAGGCTGCAGGGCATGGAGGGTTAGGGAAAGGGGGTGGTCTACTTACATTTCGCCATTATTTGGAACGCGGCAGGATGCTGTGAAGCACCATTCTTCATGGGGATGTCTTGTGATGACATCCTTGTTGCCGCCATACATTCACAATGGGCTTGTTCAAAAGCAAACCCTTCTAAGTGGCAAAACACCCCTGGCTGGCCAACCAACCACGTACTAGCAGAGGTATATGCTAACCTAATGAACGCAACAGCTGCTAAATAAACAAAACGTGTAAACAAAGTATTGGCATTACTTTATCAAAATGTTACAAGAAACTAAACAATTCATAATTCATTGTCCAACCACTGTATAATAGCAATAAAATATGAAACAAATAAATAACATGTTTATAAATATAAAAGACATTTCTATTAATGATTTTTGTTATGGCAGTGGATCTGCGTAAGCGTTTGGGATTTCTTTTCTGCTTATAATGCAGGCAGATCATTAATTGTATTTATCAAACAAAGAACATTTAGGGGCTGATAAAGAGTTTTGCAATAAAGGCAAAACAGGTGCAAGTGCATACCCTCCAACATGACCCCTTCCATTTGGTACAGAATACTCCGCTCCTGAGCTTCCAACTGTCACTCACCTGGTTTTAATGAATTACCTGATGTTTGAAAAGCATAGTTCTCTTCAACAAAGGTGGTTACCATAGTAACTAAAAGTTGAAAGTTGAAATGGAATGGGTCATGTTGGAAGGTCTGCAAGTGTACAGAGCGGCTAAACCATAATGCAAAGTAAGGGGGGGGGCTTATCAATTTTAATTATTTTGCATGCAGGGAAAATACTTTTGCACATTGAAATACTGCATATCTTTAGGTTTAATATAAAATAGAGTTGAGCTAAGAAACTTCACCTCTTAATTCTAATTCTGTTTTTACAATATAAATTCGCCCCCTCCCTTTGCAGTTCAGCATGGTATAGCTCAGATCTACACTTGCACCTAAAAAAAAGTGTAAGCACAGCTCTGCATCATCCCCTTAATGACATGATGCTGGAAACCTTCAGTGGTTAGTTTTGAGAAAGTCCCAGAGTGACCGGGGGTTTTCTGAATTTGAAATATAGTATAATTATGATGTCATTATCTGTGTGATATTTAAGACACAGAAATTTCCCACAATTAGCACAAGACTCCAGAATGGTTTGGATGGGAGCTAAGATATTTTTCTAGATGTCGCAACACTTGAACAACTTTAGCTAGAGAATGTCCCTGGCTCCTATTGTTATTTGTATAGTGAATAATACAACCCTTGTATTCAAAAGATGAATGGGTCTTTTTTCTGACTTCATTTAGTAAAATGAAAAATTAGAGGAGTTATTATTTCCTGTGATCCTCCATATAACATTGCATGCAGTAATGAGATGGTGGGAGATGGTTTGTAGGGAGATTTCATGACAGATCCTGAGGAATTATTTTGAAAAACATTATATTCAGAATCTATACCCATTTTCTACAAATAGGGCCGTATTCAGAGTTCTGTTTTTGAGGGGAGTTGCATGCGTATTTTTAGCTACGTTATAAATGCGCATGCGTAGTAACTTAGGGCCTGATCCAGACCTACGCCGATGCGCTGTGCTTAGTAAAGCACAGCGTATCGGCATGTACTTTCCCCGACACTCCCCCCTATTGCAGCGTATTTTCCCTCGCTTATGCCACCTGAAGGCTACCCTAACTTCTGCCGGTGTAAGCGAGGGAAAATACGCTGCAAAAGGAGCATATTAATGAAAACCCTCATTAAACTACCTCCCCCCCGCCTACCTACACTAACATTTGTGTAGTAACAGCGAGGGACGCCCCCTCAGCCATTACTACGGTGATACTACGGATCGGGCGTTTCCGTAGTTACGTCGGCCAACACGTACATGTAAATTGCACTTGGAGACATACGCACGGAAATCCGACGCACAGGAAAATTTACATAAAAGTGGGTGGGGAGAGGCATTTAAATGAACACATAGAGACGCGGTTATAAAGAATCACAGGGACCGAGCGCATATAAGCACGCAAGTACACACATAAAGAACAGAATGGTCTATGGACTCGTAAGTCACCGACAGCAGCGTATAATTGCGTACATAAAAAAAACAAATCTCTGAATACGGCCCATATTTTCTGCATACCATTTACTGGACTGTGTAAACCATTTTAATATAAAAACATTCTAATTTTACTAGTAATTTATAGCTAGCAAAATATATAATCCGGAATTATGATGTTAACAGTTGTGCTTAGTGGTGAATACCTGCAATTACACCTGTGGTCAGTAATGGAATCAGTGTGGCAGCTTCATCTAGAGGCCATACTAAAGCTCATGGGGCTCTATTTACTAACTTAATTTCCGGGTGATAATGGCTGTTTTAATACTAAAACGCTCATTATCACCTGAAAATGAACATTTTAAAATTTACTAAACTGCATTTGCCATGGAAATCTGCTGTTTCCATGGCGATGCACGAACACTTCGTGAGGCTTCGGCAGCCCGTTGATCTTAATGGGTGCCGAAGATGTATTACAAGTTACTATCCCTCACTGCCGAAATTCTGATTCGGCAGTGAAGGAAAAAATCTGAGGATGGCGTTATTGACTTCATCCCAGCAATCTCCCCATATTCCTCCCTTTTCCTCCCCCTAATAGCCGTTATTAGGGGGAGGAAAAGTGGGGTATGTGTGGGGAGACCGCTGGTATGAAGGAGGATGCGGTCATGTAAAAAAATTTGTTTGTTTTTTTTACTTAAAAAAATAAAAATAAACATTAAAAACGTTTATAACAGTTAAAAAAAAAGACAAAACTTACCTGTCCGGCAGACGCGTCTGACTTAGATACGAGATATGAAGACCCTGCGCATGCGCAGTGGGGTTTTCATATCTGGGCTGAAATTTTCTAAGTGCGGCTGTGAAGTCTCT
The DNA here is from genome assembly GCA_011038615.1 of Limnodynastes dumerilii. Lineage (NCBI taxonomy): Eukaryota > Metazoa > Chordata > Amphibia > Anura > Limnodynastidae > Limnodynastes > Limnodynastes dumerilii. The sequence continues at coordinate 448,164 of WWET01000907.1, read as the reverse complement.
GCGCATGCGTAGGCACTTCATTCGATATGAAGTGCCTGCGCTGCGGGCAGAGCACTTCGAGGGACCTCGGCGGAGGGGTGAGTATTGGTAAATTTTTAAGGGGAAGCTGCCAGGCTCGCCGCGAACACAGGCGAGCCTGGAGCAGCTTCCCTTCGGGGGACATTTTTTTTTTTGTAAATATAGCCCATGATCTCAAGTAGGAAACAGGACTAGTTAAAGACAGGAGAAAAGCTTAGAGATTGTGCTGGGGCCGGGAAAGCACAGATATGCTATTGGGCACAAATTTCTCTTGTGATTAGGATTAGATAAGGATTCCTTATCTTGGGGATGCAGTTGTTGGTTATATTTCAAACATGATGTATAGCTGGCATCTGAAAGATGGCTCTATCATAGTTCAAAAAGCTTTGAAAGTAAAAATTTGCTTTTGGGAACAGGAATCTACTATATTTCCCTGTTCCCAATAGCTACAGGCTGCGGGGGTTGCAGTGTGTAGAATAGGGTTAGGCTTTGCTGGCAATTGCTGACAGTCTTCATTTATCTGTAGTACGATGGTCTTTTGAAATGAAGACCATTGAACCGGCCAATCACACTCCAGATCTTGTTCTGCCAAAGCAACAATTTTTGCCCAACAACTATAAGACATAATAGACATAACTTAAGTCACTTGACAGTTTTATGGCTTTGAGTATTTGAAAAATGAAGTGTACAAACATCCTGCCCACAGACGTGTGATTCTACCACAAGACGTAAACCTTTTCTTTCCTGTAAATTAGATATCACAACTGACTGTAATCAGTTATCATCAGAAATAATATCACACCTTCTTGTTTTTCTTCTAGCCTCGCTGGTTGCCGTTCACAGCCGCAGTAACTGCTCCTACACTGAAATAAGGAAATGGCACAGAAGCTTCTGCATTTTGCTACAGTTGGACATCTTCCGAGAGATTGGCTTTAAACAATTCCACTGCCCCCTAATATCCAGAAGAGATATTTTTAATGACACTTTATTGCTTGTACTATGTTATTTATTTACTGGTTGTTTAAAAATTGGAATTTACAGTCAGAGTAGATTAATAACTGAGCTGGTCACACACTATGCGATGTTCCCATCAACCAATATAGTGCTGCTACAGCACTGTTCCCTACCACCCTGTGTCGCAGCTGGAATAATGGGATAATCATCTGATCGGTCCCAGTATCATGTAGTGTGTGGCACTTTACTTGACACATTTTCTGAAGCTCACCTTGCAGAACATTGGCTACAAATTGTTATAGCAAAACAATGATGCAAGTAAAAGGGTTAACGACACATTAGTTCATTTGACATTAATAGTCAAAAGTTCAGAACAGAACATGTGGAATCAATGGCTGCTATCAAAAGACATGTGGCAGGAAAGCAAGCGAGACGGAGCAGTAGAGACATATTTAATAAAGCATTGTCAAATTGATTGTATACATGGTCTTGGTAAGATACTTATACCAGCATGTATACTGAAATGCCATTTGCTGTTTTCTCTCCTTACACTTTTAGGTATACACAGTTGCAGACGCTAGGAAATGTGTGCAAAACAAGTAATTTTGTTGCAGTTAAATGGACAGGTAAAGACAGAAAGTAATGTATTCCTGAGCACCATATTGGGTCATAGCCAGGAACCTCTATATGATCATGCAATGGTACCGTCGTTCCCCCTATTGCTAAAAGTAGTTTTTATTTATTTCTTGTATTTAAAGATTAAATATGTATTGAGAGAGGACAAGACTGTTACAGTACCAGGTTGTATTTATCTAGTATAAAGATTTTATTTTTATTTTATTTTTTATAAATATGGCTATAATATAAAATTAACATAATCCCAAAAAATAAAAACTCTTAAATGTATGGTAAATATCTGGTTTGTATTGAATATGATTGGAATTACATGAGTGATTTTTAGTCTTAGAGAAGAGAGTTGAATTTTTTAAAAGTGCTGTTGTTGAAGTCCTGGTCACATATATACAAACATAACAATCCATCAAAAAAGCCTCTTAAGATTAATATATATATAAAAGAACACCAATGTTTATAACTAAGAGACAGTGTGGCAGCATACAAATAATGGTCCTTAGTTTGTGCGCCAGATGCAATACTGAAGCTTATACAAGTGGGATCCAGTATCAACATAACAGATTCTCGCAGTCCGCTAACCAAAAGAAAAGAGAAAAAACAAATCTTATATTATTCAAAATAGTATACACCAAATATTTAATAAGCCAATATATTAAACAAAATAAATAAATAAATATTATATATATATATATATATATAT
>WWET01000907.1:410919-430930 GCA_011038615.1 Limnodynastes dumerilii | reverse complement strand
CGGGCGTTGCCGTAGCGAGGCAACGCAACATCTGCCCGTCGCATGCGCAGATCGGCTTTTCAGGCGATCTTACGCTTACACCCGCCGTCCTAGCGACACATGTAATAATTTGGAGGACGCTGGGGGACGTCCCCTCCAGCGTCCCTACGGCGGTGCTACGGACGCCCGATCCAAGAACGGGCGTTGCCGTAGCGACGCCGGGCAACATCTGCCCGTCGCATGCGCAGATCGGCTTTTCAGGCGATCTTACGCTTACACCCGCCGTCCTAGCGACACATGTATTACAATAATTTGGAAACCCCCCTTTAAAAATCCTGCGTTTGCCACTGAATAAGGAATACAAATTGCAGGTTTGGTGGGTGTTGGATAGCCTAATAGGTTGTATTAGATCATTTTAGTGGTCAGAAGCAGTGTGGAAGGAATGGGAAGGATATAAGCAAGGAGAGGTGGGGAGCAGTTTGAAATGAATTCTGAAACAGACAGAAAACCAGTAGGATTATGTCCAGAGGCACCAGGCAAGGTAAATGTCTCCCCCTGCTGTTTAATTTAACACTAGACCCACTTTTGCGACTATTGCAATCCACATCTGGTTTCAAGGGCATTAACATTGGCACTCAAACTACTGTATAAAAATAACTGCTTTTGCTGGTGACCTCTTACTTAAAATTTTGGACCCTATTAATTCCCTCCTGTCGATATTAAATATCATTAAAGATTTTGGACAAATCTCTGGATTCACGATCAATCAATCCAAATCTATAGCTTTATGGCTAGGAACATCAAACTCTCCACAATGGGCAAACTAATTCCAATTCCAAACTGAATGGGCTAGCCATTCTTTTACCTACCTGGGTCTACGTCTTCTTAAAAATGTTATATACTGATAATTTGCAGAGCCTAATAAAGGAAGCCTGTGCTTGTATGACTAAATGGCAAAACTTACCTCTTTCTTAGTTCGGCCACGCCAATCTTATAAAATTGATCATTTTTCCAAAATTCTTATAGCCCCTTTAAATGTTGCCCATAGGGCTATCTCCAAGTGATGAACATTTGCTTAACCAGGTGTTTTGGAATTTTATCTGGAGAGGCAAACGCTCTAGAATCGCACTCCTCAAATTACAACATCATCAATGGTGTAATCAATTTCTCAAATTTAAAACTTTATAGCCAAGCAAGCAATATAAGATTTGTGCATGACTGGATACACAAGACAGAGTATTATGCCAACGCTACGCTTGAACAGACGTTCATACCTAATTTTTCCCTACCCTCCTTTTTACACTGCGGCCGGTCCAGTCTTTCGCAAGAAATTCAAGATAATCCGGTATTAATGTCAGTATGGTCCACCTGGAAAATCACTCAAAAATGTACAGGCCTTATTTGTCAATACTCCCTATTTCTACCCTTCTTACGCATCCCAACATTTCAAAATGAAGAAGCCACATACCCTTTTGATAGATGGTTACCCAAGTGATTAACCTGCATACGTGATCTAACTTTTCCATATATACAGTCGCTACAAACGGTCTACCAGATACAGGAATCATATGAAATCCCTTCGATACATTCCTTGGCAATCCATCAGGCTCGACATTATGCCCAAATTGTTACTCGCCACCGAAAACCGGATGATTGGTGCAATGAACTAGACAGGTTGATAGCTAACCCGCCCAAAGAGAAAGATGCAATATCTCTTGATTACCACATTATTCGAGGAATGCCAGATCATACCAAAGTGCAGACTGGTCTTTCATGATGGCTAACTTTATTCCCACAACTCACCTTGGACCAGATTCTTAAAATAATAGAATATTCCACCACAGTTGGAAAGCCAGTTCCTATAGGGAAATGGTACTAAACATCTACCACAAAGGTTATTTATCACCTGACAGAAGATATGCAATGGGTCTTTCTACTACAAATGAATGTGCAAAATGTGGGGGAGGGATGAATCAATATTTCACTGCTTCTGGGATTTCCCGCAAATTTGCAAATTTTAGAAGCAAGTTCATTTATTTTCTACCCCAAAGGTGGAGTGGCAGAAGAAGATAGTTAGTCTAGCTGCCACGTTGAGGGCAGAAAAGTGCAGATGTGGGGGGTGGGGGGTGTTCCCAGGCAACAGGCTGTTAGGAAACAGACCACCAGGGTGCGGAGTCTAACTAGAGTCGGGTTTTCACTGAAGCCCCTAATGGTGGGGACAGTCTGGGCTGCAAAAACTGTCAGGTTGCAGCCCTTGGTGGACTGAACATATGCGTGTGGGTATGACACAAAACAAGGCAAGGAAGCAGAATACCCTGTGGGAAAGAAAACAAAACCCAGACAGACAGTGGAGTAACGAGGGAAGGCACTCACAGAAACACACTACTCACAGCAGGAAACACTCTAACAGGACACTAGGAATGGAGGACGGATGGGAGCATGGAGGACACATAGGAGAGGCAAGGGAAGGTCAATCAACAGTCAGCAAAGAAGCACTAGACAAGGAGAGATGAAAAAAATGTAAAGAAGAAAGCTGGCAGCAAGAATCTATAATCGGTAGCGTGAAACTGCCGCTCATAACTGATAAAGAGGCTGCAGCCACGCCATTGGCTACAGCCAACACACCTCAGTACAGAAAAGCGTCCTGGCACTATGGCAACGGCCAGGACATGTGCACGCCCACAGGAAGGAGGCAGAGAACGGGGGAGACATGGTGCCACAGCCAGAGAGGCTCTGGGACACACTACACTCTTCAGTATGTAGCAGAGAGACACACGGCGCCTCATCGGGACCTGCCCGGGGGGTAAGCGTTACACGCTCCGGCATGTAACAGTACACCCCCCCCCTGTGAGGAGGGGTCCACGAACCCCTAGGCTTAGGTTTGTTAGGGAACTTTTTATGAAAGAGTTTGATGAGTTTGGAGGCGTGAACATCTTTGGCAGGAATCCATTCCCGCTCTTCGGGTCCATAACCCTTCCAATGAATGAGATAGAATAGGCGGCCTCGAACCCTCTTAGAGTCTAAGATGGTTTCAATCTCAAATTGTTCTTTTCCATCGACCAGAATGGGAGGTGGATGGGACTGAAGGGCAAAACCAAATGTTTTGGAATGTCGGTAGGGTATGAGAAGAGAAGAGTGAAAGGTGTTACAGATTTTCATGGATCTGGGATGCTTCAGCCTAAAGGCCACAGAGTTGATCCTTTTTTCTTGGAGGGTTGACAAATATGGAGATTCTTCATGGACAACCATACTCTATCACCGACCGCTCTTGAAGATCAACAGCTGAGAATGAGTCTCATGAGACTCATCTCCTGGTTGGATCTAAAACTAGTTTGTTTTCCAAACATTTTCCTCATGCCTTTTACTGTAACAGCCCAGATGGGAAAAACATAGGTGTTGCGGTCTTAGGGGTAGATCCAGAACTACATTTGCCGTACGTTTACTCGCGTAGAGTATTTACGCGTGCGTACCTTCTATACACTCTCCTAGGCACACCCCTTCAATGTACGTATTTTGTCAAGATACGCTTTTCAAACCCTACCTTAACTTTTGGCAATGTAACTGCAGTGATCCGCACACGTACGTATGGGCAACACGTATTTACGCAGCTAAGCACGCCTATACTGTACACTTTAAATACAAACCCCCGCCTACTTAACGTATTTCAGGCGTATTTTGGACTCACGTAAAATTGGCACGCCCACACGTAAGTATTTACGTGACACATACGTGAATGGCCCATACATTCACAATTACGCTATGTTACTGAGCATATTTTCTATGGTGCGCATGCGCAGTACTTACCAAAAGGCGATTTTACGTCTCCGCCGCGCGTAGATTCGCTCACAAGCGTTGTTCTGGATCTGGCCCTTATTCTCTAAGCGTCTACAACTCACTGATGTCACACACCACCCCTTTGGGGATGGTAGGGGACTTCTGGTTAATTGCAAAATCTCCCGCCAAATTTTTACCTTTCTCACCCTATATGCTCCTAATCAAAATCAAGATGCTTTCATTTCAGACTCTCTTGAGCGAATGGAATCTTTCCTGGATGGGATCACAATTGTGGGTGGAGACCTTAATTGGGTGTTGGACCCAGCTCTTGACACATCGGCCAGTGCCCTGAGATTCCCCCATCGCATTCATCGCAAGGTAAGACGCACTTTTCACGACTTTCAACTGACTGAGACATGGCGACTGCACCACTCCGACCGTGACTATTCCTTTTTCTCAAACCCTCACTCATCCTACTCTAGACTATCTTTTTCTGTCTCATAGACATCTCCATTTAATTAGAGACGCGACGATAGGCCCTATTACGTAGTCGGACCACACCCCAGTGTTTTTGTCTCTCACCACCCCCCAATCTAAGGCCACATACTCTACTTGGAGGCTAAATGAATCTTTGCTCCAGGATATTTTAGTGAAACAACAAATTGACACCTCTATTGAAGACTATATAGCGCACAATGATAACAGTGAAACATCTCAGACTAATGTCTGGGAGGCCCACAAATGTGTACTGAGAGGGAAGTTTATTCAACTAGGAAGACAAAAGAAAAAACAACACTTAGCTAGGAAGGATAAAAACATAAGAGACAAAACATAAATCTTCTCGCTCATTGGAAACTCTTTTACACAACTCACGGAGGCCAGGAGGGAATTAACAAATTTCCTTAATTGCAAAACTAAATTTGCCTTTAAATTATGTAGACATAAGCAGTATCTCTGGGGAAACAAATCGGTTAGACTCTTGGCGAGGGCGCTTAGATCCCAGCGGCGTCAGCCTTCATTGCGGGGGGTTAAAGACCAGAGGAGCAGTCCACCGATCCTGCCATTGCAAGTGCCTTCCACGCCTATTATACCTCATTGTATAATTTCTGCCAAACACAGTCACTTGCTGATCAGATGCTTCAGAAAGAGGCAGTATCCGCTTACCTCCATGATTGCCACTTCCCGGTCCTCGATAACTCGGTGAGAAAAGCACTTGAAGCCCCCTTTACCCTTGAAGAGCTAGAAAAAGCGGTGAAGACATCTGCATCGGGCAAGAGCCCTGGTCCAGATGGCTTTACACTAATTTATTATAAGACCATTGGCTCTAACCTTTTACCCATCCTTCTTAAAGCTCTGAATGAAATCTCAGACACCCATTTATTTCTGCCCCAAGCATTAGAAGCCCATATTTCTCTTATCCCCAAAGAGGGGAAAGACCCAGCCCTATGTGCGGGTTATCAGCCCATATCCCTACTTAATGTGGATGTAAAACTTTACTCCAAAATGATTGCCAATCGGCTGCAGCCACTGCTCATGTTTTTGGTCTTTGAGGACCAGGCTGGCTTTGTACTGGGAAGAGAGGCCCGAGACAATACGGCCAAGGTCATCAACCTAATTCACCAGTTAGAAGGCTCTACCACAACCGGTCTTCTCCTCACAACTGATGCAGAAAAGGCCTTTGACAGGGTGGATTGGATCTTCCTGGCAGGGCTATTGAAGCATCTGGGAATAGGCCCAATATGCACCAACAGAATCATGGCGTTATACTCGTATTCCCTAGGCCCGCATTAAGGTAAATGGGTCGTTATCAGCCTCATTCCGAATAAGCAATGGTACACTGCAGGGCTGCCCACTCTCCCCTCTGGTTTTTGTGCTTTGCATGGAGGCCCTTGCGCGTACCATAAGGTTAAATCTGAGTATCTCTGGAGTCACTGTGGGTAAAATGGAACATAAACTTTCATTATTTGCAGATGACCTCCTGGTTTTCGTGACCAACCCCTTAATCTCCCTTCCCAACTTAATGAATGAGTTTATGAAATTTAGCTATCTTGCCAACTTTAAAATCAACTACTCCAAATCATCGGCCCTTAACCTATCTATCCTGGAGGAACAATTAAACAATCTTAAATCGAAATTTCCCTTTGTGTCCTCGCATATAAAATACTTAGGAGTTTTCCCCCCCAACTCTCTTGCTAACCTTTTCCAGCTAAACTTCCCCCCGACCCTAGAACGTTTAAAAGCGGCCCTTCAGAGATGGCAGCGAGGTGGTTTTCCTGGCTAGGCCGCATAAATATCATAAAAATGATGGTTCTTCCTCAGATACTATGTCTCCTACAAACTATCCCGATATTTCCTACTGTGTTGGCTTGTGTCACTGATTGCCTCTCTGCCATTCCTTCTTGGATGTCCTCCCGTCATCTCAAACTTAATCTATCTAAAACTGAACTAATATTTCCCCCTGTGAATAAAAGCTACCCACCTGGCCTCTTTATCTCTGTCAACAATACTGAAATAATCCCTACTCCTAAAGCTCGGTGCTTAGGTGTTACCCTTGACTTTGAACTGTCCTTTGTTCCCTACATACAACCTGTCTCTAAATCCTATAATAAATAATAACCTTATTTTCGGGCGCTAATAAAATAAATATAATTATAAAGCTGCCGTCTAGGGAGGAAGTGCGTCCTCCCTTATATATTTAAAGGGAGCAAACTCTCAAAAAATATAAGAAAGATAAACAATACTAAAAGACAGCGCTAAAAAGAAAAAAAAATTTCAATCTATAATCTCTATACAGCAGAGAAAGGTGACTGTATTGAGTTACTGGACACTGGCTATATAATACATTTGTAATTTATTGTATCAAAGATACCATGAAATATAAAATCATCACAATAAAATAAAATTTGTTCCAGAAATTTGCACAGGAGAATTATATACTATAAATGGCTTCAATGTTGGTAACTGGATCTTTGTATCTACAAGTCTCTATAAGTGATGTAACAATCTAGGATTAGGAGAATTCCAGAAATGACAATGAAACAGGCACCTGTAATTGAGTGAGTTCCAATTCATATACAACGAACGATCGGTTCCTGCTCCCAATATTACAGGAGTTACTTGATTTATGTAGGTGAATTCAATTGATGTCAAGCTTATAGAGATTCTTTGCTGGTGTCCGCGTTGGACCTATTATCTGGTGCTACACATTACTGCAGCTACAGGTAATTGGGTCCCGCTTCCAGTACTCTTAGGGTTTGTATACAGTCAATCAATTGATAGATATATAGTAAGTGATGCCGTCTCACACTTTAGTAGTTTCAAATATATGCTTACATACAATTGTTGTTATCATACCCGATCTCCGCTCTCTTAGTTTTGGGTGCCCCGGACTGTCGGTGGATAAGGTATCGGCTTGATGTTAACTCCTCTGATGCTGTAAGTGAGGCGTGCCGCAAATGGAGGTTAACCCACGGGTGGCCAACCCTGGGTATTACTTCCAATCGTTTATTCACCTTCTTTCTCTCTCTCCCAATCCTAGTTTAAGTTCAGAAAATGATCTTCTAGGTAAATGGATCCTGCCAATTGTATTTTGTATGTAGTATTCTCCAAGTGCAATTCCTTCTCTGTGCTTACGTGTTTCGTCTTTTACCAAAGACTTTTTCAAAGCAAGTGTACGCTCATCGTATGCGAATTTTCGGCAAAAAATTCGCAATGCTCATGCCCAGTATGACAGCTTCCGGTCGCCTGAGCGTCATGAGCGAATAGCGGGCGTATCGTTAGCGTATTTTTCGCTCGCTGGGCGTATTTTTTTTACGATGGTCGGCTGGGCGCCCGTTTTACTACTGGGAGGCGGGGATAGCCATTTTAATTGTACAGTATGGGCGTGCTAAGCGTATTTTCTCAGCGTATTCTTTGCGAATTTTCGTACGGCCGACGGTCGTACGCAGGGTGGGGTATAGCCGCCGTAAGCAGGGACTTTACTATGGGAGTGCTAGGGGCGTGTAGGTTGATACGACGAGCGTACGTTCGCATTCGCCCGTCGTTGCGAATTTTCGTAGCGCTGGATCAGGCCCTAGGTGTCGTCCCGAGTAGAAGTGAATAGATGCTATAAATGTGGGAGGAATGTTTGCTTAACATGTAAAAGCATAACTAACGGCACAAAATTTGTTAAATCAGTGGTCAATCAGAGCACTTTTGAGATTAAAAGCCGTATTACTTGTGAATCAGTGTACGTAATTTATGTTTTGGAATGTTCCTGCCCACTTCAGTATGTGGGCAGGACCACCAGAAAAGTTAAAGATAGATTCCGTGAACACAAAAGCAATATTGTTAAAAAGATTTGCACACATAGCGTCTCGAGACACTTCTTAACCCACCACCAAGGAGATCCTTCATGTTTAAGCATATGTGGATTGGAAACTGTAAACGTAACTGAAAGAGGGGGGGACAGATATAGCAAATTATGTAGACGTGAGGCACGATGGATTTTTTCGTTACAGACCCTCAGTCCGGAGGGTCTGAACGAAAATATAGAATTTAATGATACAGGGTTTGAATAGGGGATTTCCCCCCCCCCCTTCTACAAATTGAAGTATGTATATATACATGTTAATTGTGGAGATTTAATATACTGGAACTAATGGAGAACCAGAACAAACAGAAAAGAGACCAAACCTAGATGGTGTAGGGGTAGAAATGGTAATCTAGATGCAGAAGGTCATAGGTTCGAAAACCTCTGCAAGTTAAATAGATATGTCCCTGTATATAGTTTTTAGTCATCAAAGGTAATATACATCTAACCATGAAGATAAAATAGAACTAAAAATAAGTTGGACCTACTAGAAGGAACTAAACCAAAATAGTGTAGGGGTAGAAATAAAGCTTAGGATATAGTGAGCCACAGGTTTGATAACCATCAAAGGGGAGTTGATAGAATTTTTGTTGTTTTTCCCTGTGTTATTTGTTGTTTTTCTTTGGTTTGTTTGTTTTTTGTTTTTTGTTTTTGGATATTATAATCACAATGTACACCTTTGGTATATATATATATATGTCTATATTTATGTTGTTATCTATGGAACTAGGTTGACAAATATATTCCTGTAATGTAAATTAGAAAATAATGGGAAATAATAGAAAATAATAGAAAATAATAGAAACTAAAATGGAAATATTGTTGATGTAGATGTATATATGTTGTATGTAGATGTATATATATATTTTTTTTTGTAAAATATATATTGGTAAATCGCTATTAATTGAATAACTAAATAACAGGATTTTACTTGTAAATGCTCCATATTGTAATAGATAATGGAGGAATAAATAAATAAATTGTCTTAGATATGTTTTAAGTAATAAATAAGTAAAGATGTTTTATAAATTCTGGACACTGGCAAGTAATTATTATTAATGACCCCTCCATATCACCAGCAGGTCATCGATAAAGCGTTTATAGAGCACCAGATTCGCCCCATAGGGGGCACTCCATACGTATACGTATAAATAGTACCAAAAAAAAAACCCCCAAACCTAATTGATTGTTCCACCTGGTTGGGGGAGGTATAAAAAAGAGGAAGAAATTTAACAACACTCACTTGCTTTGAAAAAGTCTTTGGTAAAAGACGAAACACGTAAGCACAGAGAAGGAATTGCACTTGGAGAATACTACATACAAAATACAATTGGCAGGATCCATTTACCTAGAAGATCATTTTCTGAACTTAAACTAGGATTGGGAGAGAGAGAAAGAAGGTGAATAAACGATTGGAAGTAATACCCAGGGTTGGCCACCCGTGGGTTAACCTCCATTTGCGGCACGCCTCACTTACAGCATCAGAGGAGTTAACATCAAGCCGATACCTTATCCACCGACAGTCCGGGGCACCCAAAACTAAGAGAGCGGAGATCGGGTATGATAACAACAATTGTATGTAAGCATATATTTGAAACTACTAAAGTGTGAGACGGCATCACTTACTATATATCTATCAATTGATTGACTGTATACAAACCCTAAGAGTACTGGAAGCGGGACCCAATTACCTGTAGCTGCAGTAATGTGTAGCACCAGATAATAGGTCCAACGCGGACACCAGCAAAGAATATCTATAAGCTTGACATCAATTGAATTCACCTACATAAATCAAGTAACTCCTGTAATATTGGGAGTAGGAACCGATCGTTCGTTGTATATGAATTGGAACTCACTCAATTACAAGTGCCTGTTTCATTGTCATTTCTGGAATTCTCCTAATCCTAGATTGTTACATCACTTATAGAGACTTGTAGATACAAAGATCCAGTTACCAACATTGAAGCCATTTATAGTATATAATTCTCCTGTCTCTAAATCCTGCTACATACATCTAAAAAATTTTTCCAGAATATGCAAATATCTCACACAAGACACTGCAAAAACTCTCATTCATGCACTAATCATCTCCCGCATTGATTATTGTAACGCTCTCCTTATTGGACTCCCACATTATAGAATTACCCCACTACAGTCTATATTACATGCAGCAGCTAGACTGATTTTTCTTGCCAAACGCTCTTCAAGAGCTTCTCCACTCTATCACTCTCTACATTGGTTACCTGTATTTTACAGAATCAAATACAAGATCTTTTTGCTAACCTACAAGGCCATCAATATGACTGCACCTGCATACATATCCTCACTCATCTCAAGATATATCCCAGCTCATGCTCTTAGATCCTCACAGGACATACAGCTCTCCTCCACACTAAACAAATGCTCTGACTCCCGGTTACTGGACTTCTCCTGGGCTTCACACACTCTCTGAAATAACCTTCCTCACCCACTAAGACTATCCTCTACTCTCCAAACTTTCAAACGCTCCCTCAAAACTCACCTCTTTAGATAAGCTTATCAAATTATACAACCTACTTAACATTTGTCTACACTATTTACAACAACTATATTATATGACCATCACTTCATGATTAAACCAAACTTGTTCTCTTTCATTCTATACTAAATTCCCCTCAGTTCTGTTACTAACACTGCTGTGTGACTGGATCAAACAGAGCACTGAGCACTTTTACCATGCAAGCTGGCTGGTCTGCTGTGTGATTATATAGCACTTTCCCATATGTATCAATCCCTAATATCCTATAGAGTGTAAGCCTGTGGCAGGGCCCTCTTACCCACCCAGTCTGTCTGTTATCACCCAGTCCTGTTATAATGATTGTTAAAATTGTAAAGTGCTACGTAATCTGATGGCGCTATATGAAAACCTGTTAATAAATAAATAAATATTTCTCCCTACACAATTTCTGACATCCCTCCAGTCACATATCTGCCAGTTTGTATGGACGGGTAAGCAACCCAGATTTAACCAAGACGTTCTTTACCGAAAGCGTTCACAAGGAAGTCTACAACTCCCCAACATGTTCGAATATTATCACTCAATACTCCTTTCCAGGATCCTCGACTGGACTAGATCCCCACGCTCTAAGCAATGGATATCGATAGAAGCAGACTCCCTAGACGCCCCTCTGGAAATAGTCCCTTGGCTGGCAAAACTTCCTTCATCCTGTCATCCTCTGATCCACCCATTCCTACAGTGTTGGTCCAAGTTAAGACATCTCCCGTCTATCTCAGCTGTGGCTTCACCGTTAACTCCACTTTCACATAACCCTGATTTCCCCCCAGGCCTCCCCCCTTCTAATCTCTACCTAGGCGTTAGGGCACAGTAGTTCATAATATGCATCTGTTGGACAACAAAAAAGTCAAATCCTTTGCCTCCCTACAGGAAACTTATACTCTTTCACCTACTGACTATTGGTTATACCTCCAAGCAAGGGATTTCACTCTCCGCAAGACTTGCTTTGGAGGTAAAGCTAGGCTGCTTACACCCTTCGAAACTCTATGTACCCTCTCACAGTATCCTAAACACACGGTTAGCCAGATTTATCAACTTCTTCTAGACGACAGATATCCTCCCCCCCCTCTACACAAGACTATGGGACCGTGACCTCCACAGACAGGACGCAGATGCATTGTGGCCAAAACCTTTCAATTTACCCAGGCAAGTTCAGTCAGCCTAGGGGTTTTGGAAACTCACTATAAAGTATTGATGCGGTGGTATCGATGCCCAGACCAGCTGGCACGGATGCGCTTGGGGATCTCGGGCGCCTGTTGGAGATGTGGAACAGAGAAAGGCACGTTCTTCCATATTTGGTGGAATTGTACTAGACTTACCTCGTTTTGGCTAAAGGTTAAGAAGCTGTCTTCGACGATCTTAGGATGCCCTGTTCCATTGTGACCATGAAAACTGAAAACGGCAATTTTAAAACAGATGTCTTGTTCATCTATGCATGTTTCATCTACAATGTACCTATACTCATTTATTGGAAATGTACAGGCATATCTTTTGCATTTTTCAATAAAAAAAGACATGTAAATAATAATAATAAAAAAAACCAGGGAAACCAGGATCCACCCCGGTTCCCCCCTACCGCGTACGTGCGTTTCGCCTAGTAGCTTAATCGTGGCTGGCAAATACTGGGCTGTCCCGCTATATTTATCCCCAGGCTGAGCCAATCACAGCGGAGATCCGGAAGGTGGGAAGAAGGCGCAGTAATGGTGAGAGCTCAAGTCCACGTGTGAGGACCGAACCAGAACTTAATATGATGCTGGGTATTGAGAGGACTCAAAACACGTGATAAATACATAATTGGAACAGAAGGTGTGTAAAGTAGATGGATTACAGCCATATATATAATTAATTAAATAAAGTAATATATATCGTGGAACCATCATAGGATGTCATGTAATAATGGTTATTAAAAGAATGGTGACAGTAGAGATGTTAGTACAGGGTTGATAAAGATAATGGAACAAAATAATAAACATAAATAAATTCAATAAAGTATAACACCTGCTGTAGTAATTACTAGAAACAGAACAAAATATAAGTATACGGGTCTGACTGGTAATTAAATAAGAATAGTCAAAAAAGACCATATACAAATTCAACAGTACAACAAAAATTAAATGAGAGATGTTAAATAAATAAGGAAAATTAAGTGATGCGCTAGAAAGAGTTCAAAAAGAGTCATAGATAAGTAAGTAAAAAGGTATATTTATTATCAGCAACGATTAATAAAATGCAATTAAAAGTAAACTGAATAGTAATAAAAAACCAATAACTCCGAGGTACTGAGTTCAGGACAGTGGGTCCTGCCTTGTTTAGTGGGCGCTAGGACCTGGTTAGATACAGGCGCTAAGCCTGGTTAGTAGTTGGGCCGAGGCCCCTGTTTGCTTATAGGGCATTAGGCCCCGCTCATAGCACAGGGTACTATTGTTCATATGGAGCATTAGGCTCTGGTAGTGGAAGAGGACACTAGGTCCTAGGGTAGTGATAGGAGGACATGTGGCGAAGTACAAGTTGCAATACTAGGAAGGTAAGTTGTCTCTCGTAGGTGTGAAGACCAGCAGTGAGGACATCTACCAATTTGTCAAGAGCTGGTGGTGACTACTAATTCCTGTGTTTTGTATGATATTTCCTCCCCTCCTTTCATGGGTGCAGAGACGGAACCGGAAAACCGGAAGGCATAGGAGAGGTTCCGCTCTCGCCAGGTATTGGAGGACGTTGGATCCCTTTATAATGCGTCTCAAGAAATGTAACAGAGCTAGCTTGGGTGTTATGGTAAGTTTTTGTCCAAGTAAGGGCGGTGTCCCTGTAGGTCACAGTCTTATTGGATCATACATCGCAATTTTATACTTTTAGATTTGGATAACACCAAATCATATCACTGTGGATTTGTTATGTATCTGTACATCTTTATGGATAAGAGCTTTGGGCCGTATTTACAGATCTGTTTTTGTGTGGGTTTGCGTGCGTATTTTTAGGTGCCGATTAACTGCGTAAGTCACCAAAAACCAGTCCGGCCGAGGGGAGTGTCATGGCTGTTGCCTTGCTACGTGTGTGCATAAAAACGTGCACGTAATAAATATGGATCTGTAAATCTGGTCCTTCATGAAAACAGTAAAAAATTGTTTTCCACCAGAGCATTTCAGCCCACTGTGATCACAATGACACAAGTACAGAAAATAATTGTGCTTTGTGGCTTTTAGGTGTGAAGTTATAGTGAGGGTGCTAAAGTGCAAAGAAACAAAGGGAAAATGTTATATATCATGCAGGAAATGTAGCATAATATTAGCACAGCTATGCTACAAATGAAGTGTCAAGCCAGATCCTGAACTAATAAAGACAGGGGACTTATGCACATCATTTGCGTAAATCAGCGAGCCAGATGTTATGCAATTGTACCTTTTAAGGTACAGTATAGAAGTTACAATGAAGTGTTCGGCCATTTATTTACGCATGCCATATGCATGCATCCTAGGGGGTGGTGGCAGGGACCACCAATTATGCATTGATCTGCGTCTGGACGGACGAAGATCATTGTGTAAATATAATATTGTAAAAGAGTATTTGATTGGCGTTCAAAGGCATCCTGGGAGGAGCAATTGCGCCTAATTCTCCTAAGCTGCCCGAAAGGGATATTGGATATCCAAGATTTTTTATGGTTGCTAGTGAATTCTAAATAATTATTAGTATCCACTTGCTTTTGGTAAGTTTGTGTGGTAATTTCATTATTTGATATTGTAACTGTTATGTCCAAAAAATTAATAGTGGTTTGATGGTAGTGACCTGTAAAATGAAGATTGAAATTGTTACAGTTAAACTGGGAAAAAAGAGTATGTATACTATCTGGGGTGCCTTCCCAGACAATAAAAAGATCGTCGATGTATCGTCGGTAAAGGACCAGGCCCGCTCCAGCTGCGCCCCCCCACACATGTTCCTCCTCAAAGAGGCCCATGTATAGGTTGGCGAAACTAGGGGCGAACCTGGTCCCCATCGCCGTCCCCAGACGTTGACGATAATATAATAATATTATTATAATTTTTTTAATAATTAGATAATTTTTTTTTTACTTACTTATCTATGACTCTTGTTGAACTCTTTCTAGCGCATCACTTAATTTTCCTTACGTTTTCCCATTAGCCAGTTCTAGCAATTCTGGCTGAGTGATAGTGCTCTGAATTAGTTCATACAATTCTATATTATCTAGCTCAGGTTCACTTTTTTCATGTTAAATAAATATTAACCCTGAATGGACTAGGGTCCGTTTGATGGAGGTAAATGAGATAGAGTGAGGAAAACCATAATTATAGAAACATAGAATAATTGGCATTTTCATTTAAACCATGAGGTGCAAGGGACCCCAACTAAAAGATCATAACAGGATAATAGCCTGCCTCCAGAAATCTTGGCATCAGGAATTAGCTCAATGGCACAGTCATATGGACGATGGGGAGGCAGAATTTCAGCCGACTTCTTGGAAAAAGCGTCCATAAAAGAGGAATACTGCGGAGGAAGTTGATGATCCTTCAACTGGGTGCAACAAAGAGGGAGGGTAAGACAAGAAGCGGAGCATTTCTCACTCCAACGAGAGATCTCTCCAGCAGTCCAATCAGGCAGTGGATTATGTCTGGAAAGCCAAGTAGGACCTAAAATTAACAGGGCTACAGGGCAATGAAACTCGGTGGTGTATTCCTCCGTCGACCAATGAGCTTGACGTAAGGCCCGGATCTTGGATTCGGCAGTAGCTACCCAGTCAGAATCATCGTAGATGAGTCCTAAAGCCTGAAAAAAGGAGTCCACAGTCAGACAAGCTGGGTGGTCCTGGGGAAGCCCGAATGCCCAAGTCTGAGGATCACCCTGGAGCAGGGAGATAACCACTCCTCGGTACCAGAAGCATTAGGGCAAAGTTGAAAGTATAGCAGGCAGCTATTCTTAAACTGCTGGAACTTGCTGCGATCCCCAGAGAAACGGTCCGGCAGGGGCACTTTGACATCAGTGGGCTCTGTTGGCAGTGGCAGAATCGGAGTGGGAGCTTGAGCTTGACTAACTTACAGGCAAGAGATGGCGTCTTCCTGCACCCTTACTTGCGACGTGAGGGTCTGCACCTCTTGGGTCAGGTGCAACATTTGCCCAATGAGTGCCTTTATAGTTTCAATGGTAGATAAATCCATTGGAGACAATCAATATTTCTTTTTTTTTTTAGGGCCAATTATAATGTTAGGAAACAGACCACCAGGGCGCAGAGTCTAACCAGAGTCTGGTTTTCACTAAAGCCCCTGATGGTGAGGACAGTCTGGGCTGCAGAAACTGGCAGGTTGTGGCCCCTGGCGGACTGAACCTATGTGTGTGGGTATGACACAAAACAAGGCAAGGAAGCGGAATACCCCGTGGGAAAGAAAACAACACCCAGACAGACAGTGGACTAATGAAGGCAGGCACTCACAGTAACACACTACTCACAGCAGGAAACACTCTAACAGGAGGCTAGGAATGGAGGACGGATGGGAGCACGGAGGACACAGAGGAGAGACAAGGGAAGGTCAATCAACACGAAGCTATAATCGGCAGCGCAAAACTGCTGCTCAGAACTGATAAAAAGGCTGCAGTCACGCCATTGGCTGCAGTCAAACACACCTCAGTACAGAAAAGCATTCGGGCACTATTGCAACGGCTAGCACGCATTCCCACAGGAAGGAGGCAGAGAACAGGGGAGACGTGGTGCCGCAGCCAGAGAGGCTTTGGGATGCGCTACACGCTTCAGCGTGTAGCAGAGAGAGAGAGAGAGAGATATGCGCAGCGCCACATTGGGACCTGCCCGGAGGGTAAGCGTTACACGCTCAAGCTCACCTGGGTGGTGAAGATGGTTGACTCACCAATAGTGATGAACATAGATGGAGGCCAGAGGATGATGCATGGTGGAGGGAAGATTATGGTTTAGTTTTTGTCCATTGCGAAATCCAAGAGGAGATGGCAGTGAAGCAGTTAGACACCTTGGAGAGAAGAGAGGGGGAGATGTCGGAGTTAGTGAAAACCAAAGGAGCTGAAGGAACTGATGAGGTTACTGAGAAAGGAGGTGTAGAGAGAGAAGAGAATGGGACCAAGGATTGAGCCCTGGGGGACACCTACTGGAAGAGGAGGAGGAGCTGGAGGCTGAGATAGAGAATAAGCAGCCAAATTAATAGGAGGTGAACCAGGAACGGACACAGCCAGTGAGACCTAGAAAGTGTAGGAAAGTACAGCAGGGGAGGCAGTGTCATAGGAGGAGAAGAGAGCCAGGTTTCAGTTATGGCAAGGAGGTTGAGAGAGTTGGCGATGAAAACGTCATGCATGGCAGAGAGTAAAGAAGGTGATGTGGATGAAATTGGGAATTGGGAAAAGGGACAGTAGGTGAGCAAAGGAGAGAATGAGGGTGAAAAGAAGGGTAGATGGGGGGAGGGTGGATGGAGGGATGAAGAAGGTAGGGGGAAAGCAGAGCAGGTGGAAGAGGTGAGAGATAAGAGGCCTACATTCTAATTATTTAATTCTCTCCATCTGAGGGTCAGGTCCCTTCCTCCTGAGCCAGGGGTCATCACAGAGACTAGAGAATTTAAAAGTTATACTGAATACTATTTTTCAAGGTAAAAAAAATAATTAATCTTTCTGGGACCATAAACCATAATAAAATCTTTATTGTTATACTATAGAACAATTACTAATACTATGAACACATAACCAAACACTTCTCAAAAGAAGTGCTGAAATATTACAATTACTGCAATGCAAATAAAGTGAATTGCTGTAAATTAGGGAAACACAATTTCATGTATTACCCAATAAATATTTGTGTGTTCTGATGTACATTAGGTAAATATAGTTTGTATTACTTAAGAAAATCTATTTCACATTGTTTAGTTCCTCCATAATTTCTATATTCTGTCAAATTGCAAAAGAACAGAAACACGGATCCATTTACTAATAATAGCGCATCAAACACTATTTAAGTAATCCAGGCTCGATGCACCTCACAGCGATTGCCGTATTTACAAATAGTAAATACGGCATGGTCTGCAGGGGAGTTTTAAATGTCTTTTTTTATTTTTTTTTGTTTAAATTAATTGTATTTAATTAATTAATTACTTCATTAATTATTATTTTTAAAAGTAATTTTTTTTATTTTTAATTTATTAATACACACACATTCTGTGTATTCCAGCAATCTCCCTATACAAAGCCTTTCCTCCCCCTTATAACAGCTATTAGGAGGATTAAAAGAAGGGTATATGGGGAGTCCGCTGGACTTATTATAATGCCATTCTGAAATAGCTTTATATTAAGTAAATAAAGTGATGAGCCGGCCCGCACTCATTAGAGCGGGCCGGCAATCGGGGGTGTACAGGCTGATGATCGCCATGGTTTCCATGCTGATCATAGCTTTGTAAATGGTGAACATTTAGGAAATAAAGACCGTTTTCAGTTGAATACAGAATATCTACAGAAAGCAGTGTTCACTAGTTAGTAATTGGAGCCCATATTTAATTATATTCTAAAGCTAACACTAGGGGGAGATATTGTCATTCATTTTATCATTTTTGTCATCTTGGAACTATTTAGTGCTGCTGAAACAAAAATCACTTTTAAAAAGAAATATCAGCAAGTCTTATGAAGTTTATTTATTTTGATGTTTTTACTCTGTGATTTTGCCTTGTAATGAATGGATCAATGGAAGTATTTATGTTTCTCTCCAAAACCCTATCCCGAACCCCCCCCAGACAAAACAAACTTAGATGCACATAACATTTAAAGAGGAAAAATCTATAGTATATATATATATATCATTAAATTAGCAACATTTTCCCATTGGCTTTGGTAGACATGCCAGGAGGGGTACAGAAAATGAGGGATGAACAGGATGAATGGTCAAGAGTGTGGCAACTGCAGTTTAACGCCAGAAAATGCAACATCATGCAATCATATCCTTAATGGCACTACATCAAAAACTACTGAGGAGCAAAGGGATCTAGGAGTAATTTTTTTATGTGACTTAAAGGTAGCCAAGCAATGTAACAAAGCAATGAGAAAGGGAAGTCAGATGCTTGGTTGCATAGGGAGAGGAATTAGTAGCAGAAAGAGAGAAGTAGTGATGCCCCTTTATAGATCGTTGGTACAACCTCACCTAGAATACTGTGTTCAGTTCTGCAGGCCATATCTCCAGAGAGACATAAATACATTAGAGACTGTGCAAAGAAGAGCAACTAAAATGGTCCATGACTTGTGTAACAAATCATACCAAGAAAGGCTAGAGGAACTAAACATGTATAGCTTGGAGCAGAGAAGGGAGAGGGGGGACATGATAGCAGCTTTCAAATATATCAAGGGTTGTGAATGGCTAGAGGAGGTGGCATTTTTCTAAGGAAGAGGTGTAATAGAACACAAGGGCATGAATATAAACTGGAGGGTGGCAGATTCAGAGTAAATGTGAGGAAAAATTACTTCACTGAAAGGATGATAGATAAGTGGAATAACCTCCCATCTGAGCTGGTTGAGGCTAACACAGTAGAGCAGTTTAAACATGCTTGGGATAATTATAAGGATATCCTAAATCTCAAACTAAATTGAGGGTAAATAGGGTCTAGGGTCAGTATAGTTTTAAATAGACAACTGGGCAGACTGGATGGGCCATGTGGCTCTCATCTGCCGTGACTTTATATGTTTCTATGATAATCTATCAATTATTACCCAGAGGGCAGAGAGAGGCCAGTGGTAGCCGCCAACCCTGAACTTACAGAACTCTAAGCAAGGTGTCAGAAGCTGGGAGCATAAGGCTGGGTACACACTGGGGTTTTTTCAACAGATAATCTGTCCAATCATACAATTCACCAGATATCTCACCAGTGTGTACTGTCCAAAGATGCTCAAAGCTCTTTTGAAATGGTCTGTGCTCTTAATATGCCAGATCAACCATGGAAAGATATCTTTGTGTGTACTGTGTCTATTAGGAGCTCTTTGCACTGTACACACTGGTGAGATATCTGGAGAAATGGTCTTTTGAATGGGCGATTGGAAAGATTATCTGCTGAAAAGCCCCGGTGTGTCCCTTGCTTAAGAGCGCTCAGTGCTCCATGTAAAAGTGTTGAATGCTAAATACACTGTCAACAGCTGACAACCGCTAGCAATGTACATGCACAGAGCGATTGCTCGTCAGCGAAAATACTGCGCTCCGGCCATCCCATCCGAATCCAGGCTATGGGGCCCAGTGTCTTTTCTATGGGGCCCAAGCCAGTCAATCCCTGATCACATGGGGTTGGATCCAAACTTAATAAAGACAGACAAGGGGCCAGATCCAGAGCTACGATGTTACACTGAGCGCTGTAGCGCTCAGCGTA
>WWET01000907.1:334366-348214 GCA_011038615.1 Limnodynastes dumerilii | reverse complement strand
CAGACAGACAGACATGAGATAGACAGACAGACAGACAGAGACAGAAAAACAGACAGACAGACAGAGACAGAAAACAGACAGACAGATAGATAGGTACACTTACTTTTAATGGTCCTCCGCAGCTTGGCTAGACGGGCATGTTTCATAAAGAATAACATTCGAAATAGGGATTGGTAGTAATAGTGTTCGAAATACAGATTTTCGAAATAGTGATTTTCTAAGCGGGGACTGCATACCCAAGAAAAGGCCTTATGCAGCTGAACATCAATGGATTTTTGTTCAGCAAAAACAAGCAAGTGGGAGATGTCGTGTACTGGGCATGTGTGGACAAAGCTAGATTCGGTTGTCCAGTCAGAGCAACAACGGACATTATTAATGGATAGCATGTTCTTAGGAATGGAGTTCTAAAAGAGCACGTTCATTTCCCAGAACCACAGAAGACTGTGATCATGGAAGCTCGGTCAAGTCTCAAACGAAAAGCAATTGAGACAGCTGACACTCCTGCTCAAATCATTCAATCAGTCCAGTCGTCCCTTCCAACTACAAGTGCCGCTCACCTGCCAAATAGAGATGCCATGAGACAGGTGATTCGCAAAGCAAGGAGAGAGGGAGATCCAGCGGAACCAGCTTGTCTGATGGACATAGATGTACCGGAAAATTTGAGGAACATTAATGGAATGCAATTTTTGGGTAGAGATTCTTCATGGGACAATGATAGGACACTTTTATTTGCCACTAAAGAAAACCTGCAGAAGCTAGCTGAGGCACCATACTGGATTATGGATGGCACCTTAAAAACAGCACCAGAAGTTTTCCGGCAGATATACAGTATTCATGCCCCTGTCGGAACTGATGAGGCGTATCAAAGAGTTGTATCATTGGTGTATGGACTTTTATCTAGAAAGAACATTGAATGCTACACCAAGTTTTTTAATGATCTAATGGATTACGCTTCCGGTTTGAAGGTGGAATTGACTCCACAGTTTATTATTACAGATTTTGAAAAAGCTGCTCTAACTGCGTCTGCGGATGTGTTTGACAGTCCTGGACAAAAATGCAGTTTTTTCACTTCGGTCAAAACATATACAGGACCATACAGAGTAAAGGACAAAATATGGTTTGGATAATGTCTTTGCGGATCAATGCAGGAAATTGCAGGCGCTAGCATTCCTTCCTGCTGCGGAAAAGGAACTTAAAAGTTTAATGCCATCTGAAGCGGATACCTTGGTTCAATACTTCCAAGAGACATATTTTTTAGGAGTTCAAAGAGCAACCAGGTCCGCTTCAAGACCTAATCCTATTTTCCCACCAAGCTTGTGGTCCGTGTATGACAATGAGACATTTGGAATACCCAGAACACAGAATAAAATTGAAGGATGGCACAGACGGTGGAACACTATTGTCGGTCATGGAAAACCTGCCGTATACAAAATTATGAAAGAATTTCACAATGAACAAAAAATCACAGAATTCAGATCAGTAAATGTATACGGAGAATTCCAAAGACTCCGCCGAGTCACGACAATGTTCAGAGAAGAAGGGCTATACGGGAAATTGTGCCACACCGAAGTGATTATACTCTGCAGGATAACCTAAGTGCCATAGCCCACCATATACTATACAATTAAAGGAATCAGGACGATGGGCATTGTGGATGTGGGAGGAACAAACTACCACGGATGCTGGTAAGAATTTAGTTCTATTATAAATAATGCATAAGTATTTTGTCAATGTGACATTAACATATCTTTTTTGGTCTAGGAGGTTATCTACAATGTTTGGCACAACTAAAAGAAACTAATTATATACATGGTGTGATGTGTCATCCCAATAGTTCATGTAGATGTGGGAAGTAAAAAGTACCACGGATGCTGGTAAGAATTTAGTTAGATAATAAGTAATGCATAAGTATTTTGTCAATGTCACATTAACATAACTTTTTTGGTCTAGGAGGTTATCTACAATGTTTGGCACAATTAAAAGAAGATAATTATGTACATGGTGTGACGTGTCATCACAATAGTTCATGTAGATGTAGGAAGTTAAAAGTACCACGGATGCTGATAAGATGATCATGATTTTACAAACTATAATAAGTGTTACCCCAAGTATCAAACTCATCAATTGATACATTTATTCATCTTATTAAGAGGGACATTTTTGGCCAACTCAAGCATAATCGATCAATGTATACCAACCTTACACCTGTGGAGAAACAGGCACTGCAGGACTTGAGGACTGATCAACAAATTTGTATATTACCTGCGGACAAGGGCGGATCAATAGTGGTACTTAATAGAACGGACTATATAGCTGAAGTAATGAGACAATTATCGGATGATAAATCATATAAAAAATTAACTTTCGATCCTACGTCAGAGTTTAAACAACAAATTGATTTAATATTGTGTACAGCGGTAACGGATGGTAAGATATCTGAAGAAATTGCGCGTTTTTTGCGCCAGGACTATCCTATTATCCCCATCATTTATTGTTTGCCTAAGGTGCACAAATCCCTGGAGAGGCCACCAGGTAGGCCTATTATATCCTCCAGGGGTTCTTTATGCCAACCACTGTCGCAATATGTTGATTTTTATTTACAGGATCTGGTACAAATAACTCAAAGTTATATTAAGGACACCACTGATTTTTTGGTAAAACTTAGAAAGATGGATAGAGTGGCGGGACAAATAATACTGGTTACGTTAGACGTAACCAGTTTATATACTAACATCCCCCATACAGCTGGGATTGAGGCTGTTAGAATAGCATTGGAGAGCATGGTTGATTATCAGGGACCCCCTATTGATTTTTTGTTGTCATTGATGGAATTTATTCTGAGCAGGAATTATTTCCTGTTTCAGAATTCATTCTTTCTTCAGCTACAAGGGACGGCGATGGGGTCAAATATGGCCCCCGCCTACGCTAATTTGTATATGCATGCATATGAACAAAAGTATATACTGAATGATGAGCAATTTTCTAAACATATTCTTTTCTTTGTCCGTTTCATAGACGACCTGTTTTTGCTGTGGAGCGGCTCCCAGATTGAGTTGGAGTCGTTTATTGGGAAATTGAACAGTCTACAGTCCCCTATCAGGTTCACTATGAATTCAGATAAACATTCTATACCTTTTTTAGATGTATTAGTTACACAAACGGACACTGGATTTGTAACATCTTTGTACAGAAAAAGTACCGATCGTAATACTTTGCTGTATTCGTCTAGTTTTCATCCCAGACCGCTGAAAACAGGACTCCCATTCTCGCAAATGGTGAGGTTGGTTCGGATTAACTCAGACCATAATAAATTGACTCACTCATTGCGCGAGATGGGGGAACGCTTTCGTGACAGGGGTTACAGTAAGAGTGATGTTGCTAAAGCAATAACTCGCTGTTTAACCCTGGATAGAGACGTTTTGTTAGAGGGATCCCCTACTAGGACGAGTGAGAATCGTCTAGTTTTCTGCTCAAAATTTTCTACCATGTCACCGACTATCCGCAAGGCATTAAATCAACATTGGCATATTCTGGCTAGTGATGCCAGGTTAGGCCAATATGCACAATTACCTCCGCTATTGAGCTTTAGCAGAAGCAGTAACCTTAGGGACACATTAGTGCAAACTGATCTGAAACCGATAGTTGCCAAAAATTGGCTTAGTAGAAAAAATGGTGTTTATAGATGCAATGGATGCACTAATTGTGGTTTTTTATTGTTGGGGGATACATTCGTTAACCCAATTACGAGTAAAACATTATGTATTAAGAGTTACTTAAACTGCGAAAGCAAATTTGTGGTTTATGTTGTTATCTGCCCTTGCCCTAAAATTTATATTGGAAAGACCATGCGCATGCTCAAAGAGCGAGTAGCAGCACATCGGTCATCCATCAAGAAGGCCTTTGTCACTTTGGATGGTAAAAGGCCACCAGTGGCGAGACACTTTGTACAATGCAAGCATTCATTGAGGGATTTTCGCTGCATGCCTCTCCTGCAAGTGCCCCCACTTAGACGAGGTGGAGATAGGGAGAATGTATTGTTATGTCAGGAGGCCAAACTTATCTATACGTTTAAGTCTCTAACACCATTGGGTCTCAATGAGGAGATTTGTTTGTCCTGTTTTTTGTAACCTTGCAACATTGTGGGGATATATGTAGGATTGGCTATTTCCTCATATATTGTTATTATTCTGCCTTTCTTCTGCTTTTGACTAATGTTCTATGTTGGGTCACTATTGATTCTGTATTTTGTAAATATTTACTATTGGTAATTTTTATTATGTTGTATTTTATATTCATGTTGTAGGCACTCTGACTCTCTGCGGCTTTGCAATGTTATCGGATCTCCTTGACGCCGATGTACGCATGGACCTGGGGCCTTGTTGACGTGGTGGTTGCCCGGTTACCATTTGACGCTGGTGATGTCATCTACATGTGTCAGTCAGTGGAGACACGTGACACGTGTGAGCGTCGCGGGCGGGAGTGACGCGGCGTCGCTATTGGCTCTGTGGTCTGTGTGTGCACGGGTGAGGGGGAGGCTATGATGACGGACGCAGCTGCAGGTGAGTTTGGGGTGTTATATAAACAGTTCCTTATTTGTGTTTTATCATTCTATGGCAGCTAAAGCACGCATGAACTTCATCATTAGATCTTGCCTTATCTGACCCTGATGACGGATTAATCTTTCCGAAACGGCTGTCGGTTGGTTGGTGAGCAGGGGCTTTGTAGCCCTGTGAAGCATTCATATCTCCATATTATGCTTGGACATTGTCTATGTTGGATTAAAACCAGTTTTCCACTTCAGTTAAGGAAACCACTGCTCATTTGATGTTTAAACATTGCTATGGATCATTTACGGAGAGGACGTTTATTCTGTTGATATCTGCTTCACTGATTATACATTTATGTATCCATCCATGATGCCGCTGCCTTAATTTTTTACGTGCTATTTTCTCATGTGCTGTGCCCATTAGTGCAATTTCATCTTTTACTGCATTATGAATAAAATTTAGTGTGATGCACGAATATAAGAAGAGTGCTGGCTGTGGAATTTCTTATTTCACTGTTTCATATATCAACCTTGTTGCCGTGCACCTGGTTTCAATAAGAAGCTATACATTGAGTGCTTGCCAGGCCCACCTACGTGGATCTTTTTGTGTATATATATATGTATATATATATATATATATATATATATATATATATACAGTGCATCCAGAAAGTATTCACAGCGCTTCACTTTTTCCACATTTTGTTATGTTACAGCCGCATTCCAAAATTGAATAAAATAATTTTTTCCCTCAAAATTCTACACACAATACCCCATAATGACAACGTTAAAAAAGTTTTTGGGACAATTTTGCTAATTTATTAAAATTATTATTATATATATATATATATATATATAAATAATAATACATATATAATATACGTATGAATATAGCTATAAAACATATATAGATTAAATATATATATATATAGATATATAGAAATTGTTTAGTTTATATAATGACATTCTTAGCATTATTATGCATTCAAAAACGGAGATTTATAAATGGGTAATAATTGGCATGTAGGACCTCGAACATAGCACATTCGAAATATACAAATATAAATTGTTTAGTTTTCGCAAATGACATTATTCGCATTAATATGAATTCGAAGATGTAGCTTATTCGAAATGTTAACATTATAGAAATAGTTTATTTTCACAAATGACATGATTTGCATTATTATGCATTCGAAAACGGAGGTTTCGAAATGTGTAATAATTCGCATATAGGACATCGAATATAGTACAATCGAAAAATATAAATAATATGAATTCCAAGATGTAGCTCATTCGAAATATAAACATTATAGAAATTGTTTATTTTCGCTAATGACATGATTCGCATTATTATGCATTCGAAAACGGAGCTTTCAAAATGTGTAATAATTCGCATATAGGACATCGAATATAGTACAATCAAAAAATATAAATTTTCTAAATACAGAAGTTTCGCAATTGAAATTTCGCTATTTAAAACTATTGCACGAGGGTGCATTGGAATCATAAACATTCGAAATATATACGTAATCGAAATATATAACAGTAGTAATGTAACATTTTCGAAATAGGAACATTTCTAGAATATGAAAATTCGAAATAGAGAATATTCGCAATTGCGAAAAATCGAAATATAGCGTTCGAAATACAAATTTTCGAAATACAGACTTTCTAACCGGAGACTGCATACCGCGCAGTAGCTATTGCTCATTGAATTACGTCCATCTATGGAAGACGGACGTAGTTCTGGATCTACCTCCATGTGTGTAAAAATAGAAAGAACATCTCCACTTTTCAAAATATGTATATTTCAAAAACTGCACTATGTATTAAGATGAATTTAATATAATATGTAGCGCATAGCCAACAATAAATGTGTGTTTCACAACCTGTAATACTGAGTGTTTTCAATGTTGTGTAATGGTATTTTGAATGTTTTTTTTTTTTTCACATGCTCTTTAGTGTACTCATGTCAAGGCCTGAGAGAGATAGCTCTCCTGATGAGGAGGTCCATCAGGATCACAAGAGAGGACACGGCAGGGACGGACCAAATCGGGGAGGAATGTGAGGTTCAGTTTTGAAGAAAATTGTTCTTTAGTGGAGGCAGTGTTACCGGTATACACTCAAGTGTTAGGAGCAGATGCAGCACATACATCATTTGCCATAAAAAGGCGTTTATGGCAAAATATTGTGGATGCGGTGAATTCTGTTAGTGCTTTTCGAAGAACCGAAGATAATTGCCTCAAATGTTTTTCAGACATAAAGCTACTGGTTAAATAAAAAATGTCTGAGGCTGCAAAATCTGAGGCTGCGGACCACCAGCAAACATCACCTACAATGCGTATGAGGAGAAAGTTAGAGATACTTTGCTCCTTGAAGTTGTTGCGGGTGTAAACGTCAACGACACTGATGACACATATGAAGGTATATATGAATATAATGGCACATATATATTTGTCTACAATATAGTTCATAGAAAAAAATAAGTTTTACAAAATTCATATGTTTTTTTTTTACAATAAAATTTTACTAAACTTAGTTGTTTGTATACGTTTCAATTAACAAATGTAAAAATATAGCAACTAACACACAAATGTTGTTGTCATATTCAAACATAGCTCCATCTGGTGCCAGCAGCCAAACACAAAGGCACAAAGGCAAGTTAGGTCTGTTCCTGTGCCTCCTCATTCTCCAACACCTGAAAGGACAGCATACAGTACTCATTCTGAGGCTCCAGAGGATGGTAAATGAAACATGCAACATTAGTTAATCATGCTGAAGTATAAAGGTACTATGTTAGAAAAGTGTTGATGTAGGCCATAGCAACAAAGCAGAATTAATATAACATAATAATTTTTTTATAAAAATAATACGTTTACAAATCTTGCTTGTTGCTATGGCCAATAGCATAAATATAAAACATGCACCATGAATGAATTATAAGAAGACAATGATCATAAAATTAAAACTTACCTTATGATTTTTCTGTAGAAACATCCTTTGAAAGCAATGTTTTGGAATTGCCAGCAGAAAATCCTGAAACAGAACAAATGCAGGAGGAGTATGTTACTGTGGATTTTGTTCCAGAAACGAATATTACTGCACAGGAGAATGACAATGCTGAAAACATCACAATGCAAGATACACGTCCAAAGTCTTTGCAACAAGACCCACTAATAGCAATGACACAAAGGCTTGAAACAATGGACAATACCCAAAAAAGATTTATAATCAGACAAAATATTTTGATGCGCCACATTGATACTAATTTGCAACGCACTAACAAAATTCTTAGTTTAGTAATCAATAGAATAGCGGCTGCTATGGAGCAGCACAATGTCCATGGGTCACAATGCTCTGCTGCCCTTACTGCCATAGATAGACGTCGGAGTGACCTTAATGCAAATGTAGGAAGGCTGATTGTTCATGTTGAGCATCAAGCTATGTCTGCCTTGGTTCCCACATATGATACATCGGAAAGTAGTCAGGAAACAACACCCTAAACTTCTGCCCCTAGCACGCCCATAAGGCGTGGTGCTCGTACCAGGGGAGGTCCATCACGTAAATCATTACGCAAATCTAAACAATAAAACATAAGTTTGTTTAATATTTAAGTATTGGTCACAAAAATGGACCATTACAAATGTTTAATGTGATATTTTTTTCCAATGTTTTTGATGTCATGAAACAGACATATTGTCTTTCATGATGATTGTTCAGAAAAAAAACTATGTTGTTTGTTATTCTTTAACATTATTATACGTTTTACAAAAGGTGTATTTAAAACTAAAAAAAAAAAGGTTTTAGCATCAAACATACACACAACAACAAAAGATTACATATTATACCATTTAATTTTAGAAATAAAGTTTAAAAATATTATACTTACATGTAAAAAAAATTATCGATGACCTCAGACCTTGTCTGCCTCCCATCCTCTGTTGAATGCACCTCATGTAATGGTCTTTGTTGTTCCTCTTGTTCAGGCTCTGCTACATTATGGTCTGTGTTTGTTTGAGATAACACAATGTTATGAAGCATACAGCATGCCACAACTATATCAGAGACCTTTTCTGGGGTATACAGAAGCACTCCACCAGATTTGTCTAGGCACCTGAACCTCATTTTTAATAGGCCAAAGGTGCGTTCAATGACGCTTCTAGTGGAGGAGTGTGCAGCGTTATATCTGTGTTGGCCTGGAGTTTGAGGATGCAACACTGGAGTTAAGAGCCACGATTGGCAACCATATCCAGAGTCACCTTTAAAAAGATAAAACAATAATTGAAACACACAATACTAAGTACAGTACTAAAACAAAAAATAAAATTAAATTAAATACATACCCAAAAGCCAACCCTCTTGCATTTCACCATTATTAAATTTTGAAGACAGGGATGATTGCCTCAGGATGTATGCATCATGGCATGAACCAGGATAGCCTGCACAAACACTATTTTCATATTCACATCACACACCATCCGCACATTGAGTGAGTGGTACAAGTGTCTATTGGTGTATAAATAGGCCTTGTTTCTTGGTGGTCTCAGGGCAATATGGGTACAGTCTATCGCTCCAAGAATATTAGGGAATCCACATAGTCTGTAGAAGGCTAGTTTTTGTTCATGCCAATGTGATTCCTGGCTGAGGAAGCATATTATAGTGCAAGACAACTTTTTAAATGCAACTAACACCACAGTTAAATACCTAGAAAAGGTTGCCTGTGATATCCCAAGCACTCTACCAGTCACAGACTGAAAGGACCCTGTGGCTAGGAAATGGATCACACAAAGTAATTTATGGAATCCAGACACAGCATGGGACCGAGCTGTACTTGGGTCCAACTCACTACTCACCTGCGGATACAGGCTAAGGAGGTTATTACGTGACAACCTAAATAATTGCACTACCTCCTGATCAGACAGGGAGTCCAGGTCCAAACGCATCCTAAAGACACGCCCATGACGTGGTACGAGCTGCCTGCACTGAACCAGGTTCTGGGGATGGTGTTGTGCCTCCTGCTCCTCAGCCCTTGTTCTGCTATGTAGCAAATACAAAAACCCCATTACAGAGTCAGTGTGCATGAGAGAAAATTCAAAAGCCATCTTTCCACCTCCAAGCAAAAAAACATGCACCTGAATGTTATAATGAGCTTACTTTTATACACAGAACCATTAGCTGCATATAGGTGGCCAGCGATTTATGCAAACTCCCCATTCAGAACCACACGATTTATCTCTGGCGATTTAGATGTACATCTCTAGCGATTTGCTGCAACACGACCTTAGTAAATTCACGATTTCTATGTAAC
The DNA here is from genome assembly GCA_011038615.1 of Limnodynastes dumerilii. Lineage (NCBI taxonomy): Eukaryota > Metazoa > Chordata > Amphibia > Anura > Limnodynastidae > Limnodynastes > Limnodynastes dumerilii. The sequence continues at coordinate 338,360 of WWET01000907.1, read as the reverse complement.
TCATGGCAAAAATCGCCAGAGTGATTTAACCAACGGCGATTTAAAAAAATACACATCTCTGGTGATTTTAATGGAAATCAACAATAGTAAATGTGGAACAGTCAAAATCGCTGCTAAAAAACCACTAACTACAGCGATTTCAACTAAATCGACCTTAGTATATTTAGCCCCTTGTGGGAAGTCTGGATTCTGGATGAGTGGGGAAAGGGGTGAATAAGGGGAGGAAAATTTTGTCTTTCGTCTGATAGTTTTCCAGCAGTTTATAATAATAACCCTGAAAGTACGGTAACTGCAGCCCACCCCTCTCTGTGTGTCTCTCCAGCAGCGGGCTTGTTTTCCCTGCCAGATAAAGGAACCTATGACCCTCTGGATCTGGTTAAAGAAGTAAAATGGTATCATAATCAGTAGCATCTGCAGTAAAAAGAGGACTCCAGGTAGGATATTCATTTTAATTATATTAACCCTTCCAATCAAAGAAAAGTTTTTGTCTGTCCATTGGTCTTTGGAAATAGTTGATAGGATGGGGGAGAAATTAGCACTATATAAATCGTTGGGGTTAGTTGTAAGTATGGTCCTAAGATATTTAAATCTGTCCGGGTGTCACTTAAAGTGGAAGGAGTCTCTAAGGGTTTGTTGTGCGGTCACCGACAAGTGCAACCCAGTACCCACTGATTTGTCCATATTCATTTTGAAATTAGACAGGGTACTAAATAGCTGTTGCTCAGTGAGGACAACTGGCAGAAAGATTAAAGGGTTAGTGATAGTGAGGAGCATATCTTTTGCAAAAAGCGTTAGTTTATACTCGTGATCCCCTACTCATAATCCCTTAACGTCAGGGTTTTCCCTTAGTGGGCAGGCTAGCGCCTCCATACATAGTATGAAAAGAAGAGGGGAGAGTGGGAACCCCTGCTTGATACCGTTAGAAATGTTGAAGGGAGGGGATAGCCCACTGTTAATACGAATTCCAGCCGAGGGGGACCAATATAACGCCATAATTCTCGATATGCAGGTTCGTCCCAGCCAACATGCTCCAGCACCCCTTCCATGAAATCCCAATCTATGCAGTCGAATGCTTTCTCGGCATCCGTGGACAGAAAAAGGGCAGGGAGCTGGCATTCCGAGGCAACATGCAAAAGGTTTATAATCTTTGTGGTGTTGTCCCCGGCTTCCTTCCCCTGGACAAACCTAACCTGATCATCACATATGAGACCAGGGAGGATCTGGTTCAGGCGATTGGCGAATATTTTGGCGCACAGTTTGGTGTCAAAGTTTAGGAGAGAGATTGGGTGGTAGCTGGAGTACTGGGACGGGTCCTTACCCTCCTTAGTGATTACCATTACATTGGCCTCAAGAGAAGCTGTGGGAACTCAAGACTTTATTAAACGCTGCTAGTAGAACAGAATGAAGTATGGGTTGGAAAAATTTATAATAGGGGATGGTGAAGCCGCCTGGGCCTGGGCTCTTGCCATTTGGCAATTGCTTGATAGCAATGGTTAGCTCCTTAGAGGTGAAGGGTTAGTCCAGGGCTGAGGCTATATCAGAATCTAATTTGTGGAAGGTAGTCAGGTAGACAGCTATTTTCTGTCTCTTTTCCGTGTGTTGCTTGGGGGAGAGGGGTTTGTTAAGGTTATACAAGGAGTTGTAAAAGTCATGGAAAAGTCTGCTATTTCCTTATCTAAGTGATGGAGGTTATCTGATTTGTCTTTTATATGGGGGTTGTAGTTTTTGGACCTCTGTACTCTAAGAGCCCTCGCAAGTGCACGGCTAGGCTTGTTGGACCACTGATAAAAAGCTTTACATTTTTAATGGCATGTTTAGCTTGGGATTAGAGGAGTGTATTAAGATCGGTCCTTGCAGTTATAAGGTCTCTTAACATCTGCTTGTGCCCCGATTGTTTGTGTATTGTTTCCAGATTGTTTATAGTATGGAGCAGGGTCGTTTGTCTCTAGTCCCATTGCCGTTTGAGATGACAGCATATCTAAATACACTAGCCCCTGACCATGCATTTATGAGCCTCCCACAGTGTGAGACGCGAAACGTCAGTAGTGTCATTGGTAGCTATATAATCCTTGATGGATTTTTCAAGTTCGTCTGTCATTGGTAAAAGGAGTCGTTAAGATGCCAAGACCATTCCCCAGGGCGTTCTTGGGACAAGCTGACTATGACTGAGACCGGGGCGTGATCCAACCAAGTTATGCTACCAATGGCTACAGATATGAGGTGATGTAAGTGTACATGGGGAAGTAAAATATAGTCTATCCTAGAGTAAGATTGATGTCTACTTGAGTAGTGGGTGTAATCCCTATCACTAGGGTTTGTTAATCTCCAAGTGTCTGTCAGCTGATGCTTATGGAGAATCCGCCTTATCCTTCATAAATCTGCCTGTGAAGAGCTTGGGGCCCCTGATGTCAAGTCCAACTGCGGGTCGAGAGCCCAGTTGAAGATTCCATCCATAAGCAGACAACCCTTGCATAGGTTATCAATTCGATCTAGTATCTGGAAAAGAAAATTAACCTGGTTAGTATTGGGGGCATATATGTTTGCGAAGGTATATCTCTGGCCAAACAGAAGACCCTTTACCACAAGCCTAGGAACAAAATTATATGATGGTGCAGAAGACAGCGCTAAATATAAAACATATAAAAAATTATTCAGAAATAAGTCCAGTTAAAAGGTCTATATAGGTGGCATACAGAAATGCATATATTCCCTTATTAAAAAGTCAAACCTTCTAGGAAAGTACTTGAAAGCAGACCCCAATTAACCAGTTTCTTCCACAAATTCAAGGGGGAAGACAATGGTCAGGAACTGGGCTGAGTGTAGGGGACATCCGATGGCAGCCACCGATGTATAACGGGTCCTAAGCAAAGTCACTACGCTGGAGCAGGAGTTTCAAGAGGAAGTCTGGATAATTAACATGTTTCGGGCTCTGCCCTTTCTCAAAAGTGTACCAGACGATAGATGGGGCAGAGCTTTTAAACCGCCTTTCAGATGGAGTTTCCGTGTGCGTCCATAGGTAGTCGTGGTAACGGAATAACTTCCTGTCGCATGTTCCAGATGTTCCAGACGAGTCCGATGTTCCAGACGAGTCCGATGTTCACACAAACCTACCCCCTGTATGCCGCCTTACTAACTCTAAACTTAAACCTTAAATAATATTTACACAAACAAAAAACGAAGATAATATTCTGCCGACATACTAAAATTGATCAATATAGCGAACTCAAATAAACAGAAAAAGCAATATACATAAAGAATACCCTCCCGCTTAATGATAAGAACATATCTAGTAGCCGGCGTTTTTTCATCCGTCCATTTGTGTAAGTGGTGATTTTGAGTGATCTGCGCAGGCGTAGTTGGCGTATTTACGCATGAAAATACGTCCGCCCGATCCACACGTACGTATTTATATATGCTAATGAGTAAAGATGCTTAAAATACGTCCGCCCGATCCACACGTACGTATATATAATGAGTAAAGAGGGCGTGGGAACGTATTTACAATCGATCCACATATCCGTAACAACAAACGTAAGTGAATTTATGTGAACAAAAGTTCAGGTAGGGTTTCATTAACGTAAGAACAAAAGTACATAGAAACATAGAAAGTGACGGCAGATAAGAGCCACATGGCCCATCTAGTCTGCCCATTTGTTTATTTAAACCTACACTGACCCTAGACCCTATTTACCCTCAATTTGGTTTACAATTTAGGATACCCTTATATTTATCCCAAGCATGTTTAAATTGCTCTACTGTATTGGCCTCAACCACCTCAGATGGGAGAATATTCCATTTATCTATCACCCTTTCAGTGAAGTAATTTTTCCGCACATTTCCTTTGAATCTACCACCCTCCAGTTTGTATCCATGCCCTCGTGTTCTATTACACCTCTTCCTTTATATAATGTCCCCTCCTGTACCTGTCACCCTCCAGTATATACACATCTTCATGTTCTATTACACCTCTTCCTTTATATAATGCCCCCTCCTG
>WWET01000907.1:306845-328693 GCA_011038615.1 Limnodynastes dumerilii | reverse complement strand
GTTATAGCGTCTGGTTCCTGATCGTGCTAGCTGGCTGTCTGAGTGCTTCGTTTGCTTTTTGCATTATCCTGATACCCTGCTTTCTTGGTGTGTACCCCCTTGCTTCCCTCGTACCCTCTGTCTTATTGTTGACCCCCTGTGTGGTGAGGTGCGCGGCGAGAGTAGTTCGCTACTCCCGCTGGCGGCCTCAGCCCCGGACAGGCTCCGGTCTGTTTACTTGTATGCGAGTGAATTCCATCTCCTTGCTCCGTCTTGTCAGGCGTGTTTGTGAGATCTTCCACGTGTTGTGAGCGTTACCTGTGGTTACCATCTTGCAGTGTGTTTGGTTCTTATTACCTGCGGTTACCATCTAGCGGTGTAGTAAGACTCTGTATTTACCTGCTTTGGTCATCTAGCAGTGTCAGAGTTCCATTCTTAGGTCTCCTGTGTTCCTCGCAGCTGTATCATCTTGCTCGAGTGTGTTAGCCGCCAGTGTGTTTACTGTGTGAGAATTCCGCTGAGTTTGTGTCATCTCCAGTGTGTATAGAGCATAGCTCCACTGTGTGTGTGTCATCTCCAGTGTGTTTTAGAGCATAGTTCCACTGTTTTCCACCTACAGTGCTACAGTGTAGCGCAGACCTTTCCACCTGTCTGCTTATAGTTCCCCTGTTACATCTGGGACTTGTGGTACATCTAGTACTGTCTGTGGGCAACTTCCTTATAGTATACTAATAGTTAGGAGTACAGCCTGCTTATCCTCCAGTGCAACATCTCTCCTAATACCCTTCCTATGGTTACCTATTATTATGCTTATTATTTTAGGGAAGTTATATTCTTGTCTGCATTACTGTGTATGAGGGTTCCGGTATTTGCATTAAAGAAACCTTTTTACTGTTCTTGAGAGTAACTGTATTATTCATTCCTGGTTATTGTATGCAAGGGTTCTTGTGTGTACCTGGGTTCCTGAATAAGCACTACCATGCTGCAGTACCCCTTTGGGAACTATTGCCGGGGGCACGACCTGTCAGACCAGCAGCCCAGACTATCCTCACCTTCAGAGGCTCTCGTGAATACCTGGTGCTGACATAGACTCCAGGCCCCCGGTGAGAAAACCCTTAGGCCGACTGTAACAGTGTGCACTAACGAACGTGGTGTTACGACACTCCAGGTTTACCTGGCAGAGAACCGGAGAGGTCGTGGAGAAGAAGGTAGACTGGAGTGGCGCCCCGGGTTTACCTCGGAGAGAACCAAGGCGGCCACAGAAGGAAGAGAGGTAGTGACCGAGTAGACTGCCAGGGCACGGAGACTTTGCTATCGGGTGGACTTCACAAGAGCCCCTGGTGGTGGGGATGGATTTGGCAATAGCCTGGATGTGCCCTGTTGAACCTGACTCAAGGAAGAGAAAAGGAAACCCGGAGTAAACACCAAACTGAAGAGAAGGGAACAGTAAGGAAAGTGGGAATAGAGTCAGTCCGGAAGGGACCGGACTGAGACGGACTATGATCAACACGGAACCAGTCACGGCGGACGGAAGATAGTTCACAGGACTGGACAAGACTAGGGCTCGCGCACTCACAGGCATACAGCGGGACTCCTGAAAGGGTAACATAGACTAGCACTCCAGGTAAGGTTAGGTATGGGAGGTAGGTAGGTGAACACAATAAGGAGGGAGAATCAGGGCAGAATACACACTAGGTAAACAAAGGCAAGGACTAAACAAGGTAAGTGGGCAGGCAATGGTCAATTTACTAGACAAGCACTAAGCAAGGCACTAGGCACACAAGAAAGATAGCAGGTCACAGGTCTGACAGGCAGAGACTATAACTGGTGCCAGAACTGTGCAAATGAAGCTGTTAAATAGGAGAAAGTAAGACCCCATTGGCCAGAGCAGAGACCAAGCCCCCTGGATGATGATGCGTCCCCCTAGCGACGGGGAATGCACAAATGCCGGCAGACACGTGGGACGTGCGCTTAGAGCAGAAGCGGCGCCCACGTGTGGTAACCAGGATGCTGTAGCTAGGGAGTCCGTCGGGCAGGGGAATCTCCGGCGCGTCTGAAAGAGAAAGCCGCGGCAGAGGTAAGAACTGCTGCGGACATCGTAACACGTGGACATGGGTATTGCGCGGCTTTTTACGTCCTTCATTTGCACTCTGAATGGTTTTGACTGTTCGGATAGGCTTGTTTTTCTATGATGTCTCATTAACTTCGCCTGTCATTATGGTTGCGTGCTTTCACTCTTACGTATGTCCACTTTATTTAATTTTTACATTTAAAAATTATTCAAACATCCATTTGGTTATATGAAATTTGTTCAACTTTTCTATTTAGATATAGATGTATGCCATTATAAAAAGGTTTATGAAGTATACCATTGTAGTGATTGGCAGGATGTGTGTGGGCCTGTCAAGTTTATTTTTAGGTGATTGACAATTACGTGTGCATATCACTGAAATTAGATTTAAATATATAGTATTGTATGAAGATTGGCTGCTCTTTGTGGGCATTACAGGACACAACAGATGGCATTGTTAAATCTAAATCTGCGTGAGTATGCGTGACGCGACATCACGCAGCGTCACTTTGCGTGAGTTCATAATTTTGATTGTAAAATGGCAGCTGCACGCACGGAGCCCTTCTGCCGTGCAGAGTTGCGGATCCTGGTCCGTATTATGGACCAGTTTGACCTCCGCCAGTCCCGATGTAATGCTGCCGTTAGGGCAGCATACATTAGCATACAGCGGGAGATCAGACGGCGTCTTCGTGTCCACCGGCGTGTGGACCAACTAATGCGCTGGTGGTCAGATCTAAGGCGGCACCAACCCGGTCTGCTGGCAGAGGTCTGCATGCAGATCCAGCGTCATGCGCGCAGTAAGTATTTACTTTCACAATACAATCAGTAGTTTTAACTTATGTGCTGCTTACAATGCAATGGTTCTTATTGTCTTGTAGGAGAAATAATGATTTTTGTAATTTTTTTCATGTGTTATTCAATTAATTACTATTATGATGGCTGAACTTGACTTTTGCAACTTTCCATTTTATATATATTTTTATTAGTTTATTAAAATGTAGTTTGAAGTTTGCTGTTGTAGTGATGGCCATGGTGTGTGTGCCATTAAAATGTATTATGTCTTTGACATTGATATGTTCATATTAGTAAATATTGATTTTAAAAAAGCTTTGTGAAAGAAGATTGCTTTCTCTTTGATGCAAGGAACAAAAGAGGTCCGGCGCTCCAAACATACATTTAATAACACTATGTGTCTGCACATGAATAAAAAGGAGGCACAAGCTCCAGGCGCCAAATTTATGAAGTGGCGCCGCAGGAGTCTGGCAGCTGTTCAATCTCTGACAGTCTGCCGGCTCCAGGCGCACTGAGCCTCTCCCCTGCAAAAATATAGTAAAAATCAAATAAAAAAAACTCCTTACAAGTAAAAGAAAAGTAAAGAAAACTAATCTTACCTTATCTGTCCCTCCGGCAGCTTTACGATCTCTCCCCCGCGGCTCTGACTCCCTGGCAGCACGCTGTACACTGAGGTTGTGTGACCTGAGGTCACGTGCTGCCAGGGAGCCTGCAGGAGCTGCGGGGGAGAGATCGTAAAGCTGCCGGAGGGACAGATAAGGTAAGATTAGTTTTCTTTACTTTTCTTTTACTTGTAAGGAGTTTTTTTATTTGATTTTTACTATATTTTTGCAGGGGAGAGGCTAAGTGCGCCTGGAGCTGGCAGACTGTCAGAGATTGAACAGCTGCCGGACTCCTGCGGCGCCACTTCATAAATTTGGCGCCTGGAGCTTGCGCTCCGGTTGCTCCGCCCTGCCTACGCCTCTGCATATAATAATGGTAGGCGGAAGAGAAGGCGGAGGGGAAAAAAACAAATTGTATAGCGCACAGTACAACACAAATATAAGTTAATACTGAAACCTATGGAGGTGACCTAATCTAAGATAGAAAGCGGAGCACAGCTATCCCTATAAGGTAACTAGCGTCCTCATGGGTGAGCTTCACCCGTACAGACTACGCGAACGTACGCAGCTTAGCACGCCCATACTGTACACTTTAAATACCCCCCGCCTACTTCACGTAATTCGCACGTATTCGTCGCTAACGTAATTTTGGCACGCCCACACGTAATTACTTACGTTCGCAATACGTGAATAATCCTTACGTTAGAAAATACGCTACGCGAATGTGCGTATTTTCTGCGGTGCGCATGCGCAGTTCAATCAAAACTGCGAATTTACGTGTATACCACATATAAATTCGCAGAAATGCATAGTACAGGATCTGCCCCATAGATTGGAATGAGGGATATAAAATAGTAACGACTGGTGTCAGCTCTCTATATACGATCATTGATCAAGAGAAAGGTGTTGAACCCGTCCGGATGTTTTTATCTGAGTTCAATTATTCTCCAGAATTACAAAGTTTTTTAATTGAGGGCATACAATTTATCTTATCCAACAATTATTTTCATTTTAATTATGCTTTTTTTCTCTACAGATCAAAGGGACGGCTATGGGGACCAGGTTCGCCCCCCTCCTATGCAAACATTTTCATGGCTGTATGGGAGGAGAATGCCATTAAGGTGGCAAGGGGTGACCTGGTCCTCTGGAAGCGATACATAGATGATATTTTATTCTTATGGAAAGGCACAGACGAAGCCCTTAACAATTTCTGCCTATCCTTAAATACTAATAGGTGCAGGAGGGGAGTAGGAACGGGTTGCTTACCGGGCGTCCCCGGAGCAGTAGTTTCACAGCAATAATAGAATAAACGCTGGTATAGCAATCCCACTCCACACTGGATGTCAACTATTTGATGGTCTCTTATGATCTGCACATTTGAATAGCAGGCGACGCGTTTCGTACCGGATGGGTACTTTCTCAAGCCAAAGCATTAACTATCATATACTCTGTCATTAGTGACGGCCTAGTGACGGCATAAGACTTGATCAGATCATTACGCATTGGCTGAAATATTGCCTTTGGGCCGGATCCAGAACTACGTCCGCCTTAATAGACGGACGTAATTCAATAAACAATAGCTACTGCGCATGCGTAGTAGCTATCTGTGTATCATTTCGATACGTAGATTGCGTATATGCGGTCTAAAAGACCACATATAAGCAATCTATGTATCGAAACGATACGCAGATTACGTACAATAGCTACTGCGCATGCGCAGTAGCTACTGTTCAGTGAATTACGGCCATCTATGGAAGACGGCCGTAGTTCTGGATACGGCCCATTATTTTGAGTCAATTTCAACTATAGCACCTCACTTTTTTTAGGTATTGTATTTATGATTAATACTATAGAATGGACTCTCTCGCCAATTTAGGAATTTCCTCTAATTCTCCCTTCATATGCAACCCCCTTCATGTTGGCCACACCTACAGTACTGTACTGGGGCGCTGCAACATACCCGTGCTCCAGGCACCATGGCAGCTAGCTACACCTCGGCCTCAGGGAGAGGTCCAGGCTGAGGAGGAGCTGGAGGAGGATGATAGTGACAATGCACCCCAGGGAGAGGTCCAGCTGAAGAGGAGCTGGAGGAGGATGATAGTGACAATGCACTCCAGGGAGAGGTCCAGGCTGAGGAGGAGCTGGAGGAGGATGATAGTGATAATGCACCCCAGGGAGAGGTCCAGGCTGAGGAGGAGCTGGAGTAACAGGAGGTGCTGCACCATCATGTGCAGCCAGAACAGATTGAAGGGGGAATTGGTAAGTTTTTTTTTAATATATTTATCTTTCAAATTGGATTATGTATTTGGTGACATGACATGTATTTTTTTCTTTACTAATAACCCACAAACTTGACCAAAAATAAGATTGTTACATCTGCATCCTTAAAAATGTTATGTAAAATAAACATCACAAACCATTTATTTTTTTGCTCTTTAATAATGTAAACTATCTATAAATAATTATGGACATACCAGGAATATGTATGACATTTCAAATGTCACACTTGTATAATGGAGCTGCTTTAATTGTTGATATTTTCCATCTCCACAATTGTTGAAAAATAGTATTGTAAACCTGTAATTTTCATTGTCCATTTGTAAAAAATTACGATGTTGAAGCAACTAAAACAAAGAAATGTACAAATGGAAAAAAACATGCCATATTTGACATCTGTTTGAAATCTGAAGCATTGTATTGAGTGTAATTAGTATTTTTGTATAGGAATTGAAATGCTAAATGTTTTATTTTTTTTCACCAACAGATGTGCCCAACATGGACACCTTCAATGAAGAAATTTTAAATATGCTGCACATGATGGTGCAGATGGGTCAAACTGCCCAAATGTTAATTAATTTATTTTATACTTTCAATAGCTAGTTTTTTTTTTTTAAATGTATTTTTTTCGTACTTTATATTTAATATTTTTTTATGTTTTGTTTTGTTTGTTATATTTAAATAAAAACTTTTTATATTTTCCAAATGTGTACTATTTTTTTGGACCACATAACATAATTACATATACATACTTTCATTACATTATAGAAAAGTTATCATTAACAATTAGACATGTTTTAGATATAAAAAAACAAAACAAATGAGACATGTACATAATCATGCATTTTCAATAATCATTTTTATTATAATTGACATTATGGATAAAAAAACATAGGTTTGGTTAATGTACAATATGTAATATACTAATTAATAATTAAATAGTTTTTATTACTTCTAATTTAGTTTACAAAATATGTAGGTTGTAAAAATAACACATAAAACATACAATTAGAAACTTTACATTTAGAAATTTATATCTATTTAGACAAAATATACAAATGTAATTATGTAATTTTATACGCATAGAACCGTAATTCAAAAAAATATGCATGCCTACAATGAAAAAATGTACTTGTGAATCAGACGTACGTATTTAGTAAACGTCCTCATGATCCACGATTACTACCATTATGTATTATGTGCAGCGTATATTCGTTATCAATACGCACGTGTGCGGACGTATTTAATAATGCGTGTTATGGGTATGTCAATGTAATTTACGTTGCTTCAACAATACATAATTTTTTTATTTACATGCATGCGTATTTACATACGTTGACTTACGTAAGTACATACGCAGACGTTGTTCTGGATCTACCCCATGGTGTTTCAATCTACACTTACCTTTCACTTATTTTTCTTGTGAATTTTGGAGGCCTGATGCCCTATGTTTCTCCTTAAGGAGAATAAATGCAATTGTTTGTATTTCTATTATTATTGTCATTATTTTTATGTATGTTAGTTTAAGTTCCACAGATTAGTATAATGGTCCTTTGGGTTTAAGTTACTTTCTCAGATATTGTTTATTGTTAAGAATGTGGTACATCCTTTATTTAATTCTGGTATGATCTATCCTTCGCAATGCTACGAGGTTTGCCCCACAGATGTCAGTTCGGCTGTTTACAGTTGGGCTTATTGGTGCAATCTTACCCCATTTTGATTAGCCTTTGTTTATTATATGTCTCTTTGATGATGGGGCTATGCTAAGTATGCCTATCTGCTACTAGATATGGGGTAGATCCTGAACTACGTCCGGCTATGGAAGGCAGTGTAAATAGAAAATCACCTCTCCTTTCATAAGAACATAGGGCCGGATCCAAAACTCCATCCGTCTTCCATAGCCGGACGTAATTCAATGACCAATAGCTACTGCGCATGCGTAGTAGCTATTGTACGTAATCTGTGTATCGTTTTGATACGTAGATTGCGTATATGCGGTCTAAAGGACCGCATATACGCAATCTACGTATCGAAACCATACGCAGATTATGTACAATAGCTTCTACGCATGCGCAGTAGCTATTGGTCATTGAATTACGTACGGCTATGGAAGACGGATGGAGTTTTGGATCCGGCCCTATGTTCTTATGAAAGGAGAGGGGATTTTCTATTTACACTGCCTTTTGAAAGCTTGCTATATTTATCTAGTTTAGTAGAATAGTATCCATTTGTTGATGTTTTTCTTTTGTCTGAATTTGTCTACCACGTTGTTTTTTGATATAATATGAGGTTTGCCCCATAGATGTGAGTCTGGCGAATTATCATTGGATGTCTTGTTTATTTGTATTTTATTTGCCCATGATCGCTATTTAAATGCCTCCCTGATGACGGGGTCACACTAAGGGCCTCATTCATTAAAAACAAGGGGACATTGTTAGTTAGGAAAATATATTTTTTACATGCGTACTTTATTTTACAATGTAGGGGTTAATGTATGGCTTGGGAATTTTTATTATTTTTATTTTTTTACACTGTACACGCAGCGCTGCATGATTACAACTGTAACCATGTTGTGCTGATAGAATTACAAGGATCAGCTTTGCTGATCCTTGTAGTTCCATCAGTACAGCATGGCTACAGCTTGCAGCTTGCACACAAAAACACGTCTGTTATATGGACATGTGTTTTTGGTGGTCGCGATCGGCTCAAAAAATGAAATCGCACCTCTCTGGCTGCAATTTTATTTTTTGTGATTTAAAGGCAATTTCACCACGATTCGGTGAAATCGTCTTTAATGAATTACAAACTTTCTATGTTTGTAATGGAAAAACGAATTTTACATCCGCGATTAAAAAAACAATCAAATTGTGTGATTTGGAGCTTAATGAATCCACTATGGCAATTTTTAAGCTCCAAATCATGCGATTTAGCCCAAATCAAGTTTAATGAATGAGGCCCTAAGTACGCCTACCGGCTACTAGATATGTTCTTATCATTAAGGGGGAGGGTATTCTTTATGTATATTGCTTCTTCTGTTTATTTGAGTTCGCTATATTTGATTAATTTTAGTATGTTGGCAGAATATTATCTTCGTTTTTTGTTTCTTTCTTGTGTAAATTGTTTTAATTTGTATTTATGCTATTATTTAAAGTTTAAGTTTAGAGTTAGTAAGGCGGCATACAGGGAGCAGGTTTGTGTGAACATCGGACTCATCTCCCTAGCAACATATGACTCTAAATCCCATCAACATCCAGAACATGCAACAGGAAGTTATTTTGTTACCATGACTACCTATGGACGCACCCGGAAACTCCATCTGAAAGGCGGTTTAAAAGCTTTGCCCCATCTATCGTCTGGTACACTTTTGATAAAGGGCAGAGCCCGAAACATGTTAAGTATCCAGACTTCCTCTTGAAACTCCTGCTCCAGCGTGATGACTTTGCTTAGGACCCGTTATACATCGGTGGCTGCCATCGGATGTCCCCTACACTCAGCCCGGTTCCTGACCATTGTCTTCCCCCTTGGATTTGTGGAAGAAACTGGTTAATTAGGGTCTGCTTTCAAGTACTTTCCTAGAAGGATTGACTTTTTAATAAAGGAATATACACATTTCTGTATGCTGCCTATAAAGACCTTTTAACTGGACTTATTTCTGAATCATTTTTTATATGTTTTATATTTAGCGCTGTCTTCTGCTCCATCATATAATTTTGTTCCTAGTTTTCTCTGTTCAAGGTTTTTGGACCCTTATTGGTTAGAAGCTGCAGCTAAATTATTAGCGCTTTTAGAAGGTTTTTTAAATTTTCCTTTACCACAAGCCCTCTCCCATTTCCTAATTCAAAGGACTTCCCTTCCATCAGTGTTAACCTCTTAGAGAATATCGTTGCAACACCTCTGAACTTGCCACCGGAGAAATTGTTGTAGAATGCAACCAGGAAGTGTTTACTAGTTAGCATGGGAGCCCTGGTTTTACAAAAGCGCGTTTCCTGTATGTAAGCCACATCTACTCTTGTGGAGAAATCTGAAGAGCGTGGAACATTTTTCTGGAAGGTTAAGGCCCTGGGCATTGATAGTAAGGATTTTAAGCTTTTCAGCTAGTCGGGTCATGGCGTAGGTATGGGGAGGTGATAGAGCTTTGAAGAGGAGGTAGCATGTCTACAGGGTGTAGTTCAGAGGCAGTATCGCACCTTGGAATCTAGTCTGCCAGAGGAAGAGTAAAAGTGTGGGAAGTCAGCCTGAGTGGGCATGGGGTAATGTAGGTGGGAGTATGAGGGACGTTGAGAGGTCATGGGTAAAAAGTTAGGGATACTGCCTCTCCTATGGAGGGACATGGCAAACTCGGAAATACAGCTTGTGATGAATGGGAGACAAAGGAATCCTGCCACAAGGCACTAGGGGTAAGCAATATATTTGGACTGGGGTACAAACAATAAATTAACCTTTCTTGTTATTGCTGTTGCAGCACCAACAGCAATAACAAGGAATAATAAGCTATATGATTAGAACAAGAGTAAACACTAACTAAGCATAACAATAACACAGTAAGGGCCCTGGGATAAAATGTCCAGCCCCGAAAGGGAGGGGGCAAACAATGTCCGGGAGCCCTGGTCTTAGCATACTGAAACGAACAAACCAGGCAGTTTCAAAAGGTACTGATCAAGTTGTCGACATGGGTGGAGCATCTGAGGATCACAGAAAACCTGGAGATTATCCGGGGAGCAAAGAAGGACCGACCTGTCCTTGTGAGAGACTTGTTTGCTTAAAGCGAAGCCCCAGCGAAAGCGTATCCCTTTGTTCTGGAGCAGCTCCGTGAGGGGTTTCAGTAGTTGCCTCTGCTGTAGCGTATACCAGGAGAGATCTAGGTAGATCTGGACCTTACTACCATTGCATTCCCAGTTGTCCCTGCGTCTCGCTTTCTGTAAGATTTCTTCTTTTACTTTAAAATAATGGAGGCGGCAGATTACATCACAGTAAGAGCTGTTTGAGGGCACGATGTGTCCTGTCAAACTCTATAATGTTGTCCGAGTCGGTCCCCATCACCTCGTTGAAGATCATCATTAGCATGTCCACCAGGCCTGATTAGGGAATATCTTCCGGTATCCCTTTGACGCGAAAATTGTTGCGTCTGCCGCGGTTAAAAAGTTAATCTAGTCGAGATTGCATCTCTCTAATGGCCAATGCTTGTTTGCAGATGGTTTCGCTGAGTTGTAAAGTGATGGTCTTTTGGTCTTCTTGGCTTGATTCAATAACTTCAACTCTAGAAGAAATCTGGGATAGATCAGACTGCATAGTGGAAAGTTGGGAGTCAAGTTGGCTTTGTAACCGCTTTTCCGGATCCAGCAAATCTTGTTTAGTTGGCAAAGTGGATAGAACATCCAAACACTTTAGTATTTCTCCCACCTCCCCTCCAGGCAAGGTAGCAGAGGGTGGGTTCTCTGGAGGCTGCTGAGAATTCAACATGCTAAGATTTTCTGCTTCAGGTGGGGAAGAAGGAGGCATGGAAGGTGATCCTCATGGAAGGTGGCTGTGTAAGATACTGGAGGAGATCGGACTGATGATGTTGGTCACCGGCTTTCCTGATGCTTTTCCTGGAATTGTTTTTTTTTGCCCATTGGATGCACTGTTGAGCTTAGCTAGTGTACATTAGTTGACGTGTCACTAAGTCACATGGCACAAAGGATACCGTTAGTTGTCATCCCCCGTCAAAGGTAAAGAGCAGGCATGTTTACATTACATTTCTGCCAGCTGAAGAATCAGTGCTGTATAAGAGCAACTACAATGCTGCTTTTGTCGCTAGGTGGCAGCAAATGATAAGAAATGTAGCTACAGGCAGGATTTTCAACCTATGCATAAAGATCTTATCTGCCATCTGAAAAGCAGTGCTGTTGATGTTAAGAGAGAATTCCAGCCAGAAGTATAGAAATGTCTACAGATTGTAGCACAGTGGAGAGTGACAGCTGTGTGGGGAACCCTCCTGTGTATCAGCAATTTCTCTCCAGGGAGGGGAGGGGGGGACTGTCAGGGGGCTGAGGCTGCTGTGTGTCAGCGCTGAGAGACAGGTTCAAAAGTCCCTAAGTTGTGGGCAGTGGGAGAACAGGACTGGCAGCCTTTGGGACTTGCAGGTTGCTGACGGAGACTAGCGCTAGATGCCAGGTGCCTTTTACAGCAGGTCAGCTGTGGTGCCCTGTGTGTCAGGGAAGGTTGGATCCTCTGGCACTCCACACTTTGAGCAGCAGACTGGCGTCTTATGGTGCCGAGGCTGGTGTTTATGCAGCGGGGGGGGCAAGGAGCAAGTGTCAAAAGTCTGCAGATGGCTATCCCCAGAGATGAGGCAGTGTCCCAGGGGAGTTGGAGCACGGCAGCAGCGGGCAAGCGCCAGGAAGAGTCCTCCGGAGAGGGTATGAAGGAGTGGGGGGCAAGGGGAAATCGGGCAGCTATCAGTTGGTGTCCCTCACAGCCAGGCCCCTCCGATGGCTCTCCAGATGGTAAGCAGCAGGAGCTTTTCAGTGGAGGTGCTGATAGCAGAGGTGTGCAGGCCACGAGTAAAAGCAAAATGGCGTCAGTGCTATCGAAAGCGCGGCATCCTCCGCAATGTGAGCCAGGCAGTGGCTCCCTTTTTACGACAGGACACAGCGCCCGTTGAGTAGATCGAGACTCCTCCGAATGCAGCCTTAACCCAGGGGGCTTCACCGATGGAATAGTGGAACAAGAGGGCTTCAAAGCCAGACAGGGCCGAGGTCAGCCTGTCCTTCCTGGGGAGACCCCTGGCCCGAGCTCTAGCAAGGTGTGAGGGGATTCTAGAAGTTGGTACAGGGACCAGTGAAGGCTGAAGGGCACTAAAGAGTCTCTTTTTAACCAGGAAATGTGTAGCTCTTGTAAAGCAAGTCTGCTTGCTCCAGCAATCAAGCCACACCCCAAGCCTTTTACATTTAAGGATACAACAGGTATTTTATCAGCCATTTGGGTATACAAATGAGAGTGTCAGTTTGGGGTTCCTACACAAATAGTTTGTGATAAACAGGGGTCTTCCCTTAAACCATTGGTATGACAGAAAAAAGGGAGGAAGAAAAACAAATAGAGATAGAGAAGGTACAAAGATAAATAACAAACAAAGTTTCTGCCAAAAATTATTCTTCCAGAAAACAACTTTTTAGGAGTCACTATTTTTAACTTTAAGGAAGGGTATACTATTGATACTTTGCTTAAACATCCTTGATCTTGCATTAACATTTCACAATGCCTTTTGAAAGGTTCAACTTCATCACTTTTAAATACAAGTACTACTCAGCAAAAGCAGAAATATTAAAATTAGTCCATGAAAAACACAAGATTCAAGAATTATCATCACAGAATCTCCGGTGGGCAGACATTAAGGGCTTGATTTACTAAGCTGAGAAAAAGCAAAAGTGGAGATGTTGCCCATAGCAACCAATCAGATTCTAGCTCTCACTTTCCTATTACTTATTAGAAAATTTCATCTATAATCTGATTGGTTGCTATGGGCAACATCTCCACTTATCCTTTGCTGCAATTTAGTAACTCTGGTTCTAAGAGAGATGTTAAGAAATATGTTTTGCCATACTTGAGATGTGCCCAAAACAAAGTTTTTCGCAAAACACTAGTGGACCTACTCTATCCTCTTTCCATTCCATCTAATCCTTTGATCTCAGTTTTAATAGAATTAAAAGTCCATTTGTCTCCTTCCAAATGGATGACAACATTTTTGGTTGTGGTAGATCAAATTACAAAGATGAAATTACAAAGTTCTCGACGTTTCTGCTGCTCTGGTCTTCTAAATGTTACTCTGTCCACTTCTTTTCATCCTCAGTCAAATGGGCAGACTTTAAAAAAAAAACTTTTTTTAAAAATCTGACTTTTGAGCAATGGTATCAGTTACCTTAAGGATGATTGGGTGGACTTTTCCTATGGCCGAATTTGCTTATAACATCTTGGAACACAGCCTGGTATCGCAAAGCCATTTTGTCATTCATCCATACCAATTCCATCTATAACAGACAGACTCACCCTTTTACAGGAAACACAGGAAAAGCTTATTGAGACTCTGAAAGCGGCTCAAGAACATTATAGACAAGCACCATAGAGCAACATCTTTCCAAATTAGTCAAGTTGCCTTCCATTGGAAACCAGCCTCTATAAAGATACATCCAGTTTTTCATATCTCTTTGCTAGTAACAATTTTCAGGTCAAATTGTAAATCTGCCAACCTCAATCTTGGAGGAAGAGTTTATTGTTCAAAAAATTCTTTACTCAAGAAGCCATAGAAATAAACTTCAATATCTGGTGAAATTGAAGGGCTATAGGCCTGTATTCTTGGTAGCCAGCAGAAAATGAGGCATCCTGATTGTCCATAGGCATTATGGAAGGCCATGTAGTTGCTGCTGCAGTAATCCCCTTTTTACCACTAATACCATAGACAGTTTAATCGAAGTTGTATCAGTGCCGATAACTTCAAAGAATAGTTTTATATTGGCAAGGGTACAATGGCGAATGTTCCTATTTCATCAATTGTATTCTTCCTAAAGGGACAATTAATGTTAGGCAGTGGGAATGCAACAGTTAATGTTAGGCTTCAGGACAGGGATGGTTAGAATTAGGTAGGAGTTAATGTTGTGGGAGGGGGATTGTTAGGGTTGGGCTGATGAAAATATTATCTGGTGCCATTGGAATCTTTAAAGACACACCAGTGATAGAAATGATACTGTCACATTAGAACTGACTGTGGTCATCATTTCATTGCAGAAATGTAATCTTTCAGGATTTAAACACACACCCTTTAGTCTTTGGATAGTGATCCTCTGCAGACTGAGCTTTTGTGGTTCCTGGACAGTTCCTTATATTCTCGGTTCTATGTTCTAGCTCTTTTCTTCTGATCTATATGAACACAGCCCTCTCACTTCCTCTCTAGGGGCCTGATCCAGACTCCCGCACGTTTTCCGTGCGTGCGGGAGTCTGTAATTACGCGAGACAGAGGGGAGTGCACACCCCCTGTCACTCCCCTTCGTCATGCGGGCTTTATGGCAGCTTACGGTGCCATAAGCCTGCATTAAGTCAGACGTGCTGATCAGTCCGATTGTTTATATGCTAGGGTTTCTATAGTAACCCTAGTGTAACATCTGGAGGGCGCATACGGATAAGTTATTAATTAATTACCAACGTTATTAATTGTGAATCCAGTCCCTGAATATTGCACTTCCTGCCTATATTCTAATCATGCTGCTTCACTGCTGCCTTGCTGAATTTCCTATTGCCTACTTGTGTATTATTACTGGTTTGTTACTGGCTTCATATTTTCCTCACCCTTTCGTGCTAATCTTCTCCTGATGGGTTATCGCTACAGCTGCCATTGACTATTCTAATATACTATTTGGATCTGACTTCCTTCTAGCCATGATATCTGATCCTGACTCTTACAAACATACTGGATTAGTATATCCTCTTGGGACTAGTAGTCTGTCGGCACAGTCAAATTCTGTAGCGCACAAGGATTCTCATTTTCCTATAGGTGTACCTTAAGCAATGCCATTTCTCAACCCATTCCAGCAGTGCAGTTGCACAGTGTACCAGAACTTAGGGGGTGGGGCAAGACACGGAGATGTCCCACTTGTAGAGTTCACAGTGCAGTCACTGACACTGTAATTGCTTGCCTGCAACCACTGCTTATATTGTTCTTTTTTTTAAATAAACTTTCTTTATTGGAGTATACACATAATACAGAATACTGCACAGAAAATCACAAAGCAAATGTCACAATGTATAAAGTGGTAACGACGTCATATGCAGCATAGAAATAGGTTATAAGTTTCATATCATTATGGAAAATAACACACACATCCTCGCTTTCTAAATCAGTCATGGAAATTGAATTACCTAGCATGGAGACAGTATTATTCAATTTATTCCTCTATGGAAGTTCTGAACGACGGTCCTCGGGATAAGAACCATCTCTTAGTACAATAGGTGGGTCGTTATCATGTGTTCTAAGCTCATACCAATAAGTATTGTGGAAGCATTTGTAAATACATGTTTTCGTAGTATCAGGAAGGATTTCAATAAAACTTTCCCATACTTCAAAAAGTTTTTGTGTGTCCTGTTTTTTATGTATGGTTGTTTCCAACCAATTCATCCTGAACACTTGAAAAAGTTTTTGGTGGAACATCAGTAGTGTCGGGGGAGTTGCCTGTATCCATTGTTGCATTATGCATTTTTTGGCCACTGCTGATACTGGGCCTGATTCAGAGATCCAATATTAACGATCGTTCCGTGCGTATATTTAGGTTCGGATCGATTTTGCAGCAACTGCGCATGCGTAGTAATAGTGATACGCCGTCTTTGTTGAAGTTAAGGTTGGAAATGGCTAAGGGACGGACTTGTGAATCGGGCGGAGACAAATGCGACCCTAACTTCTGCGGAAATATACGGACCTATGGATTTACATAGAAATAGGAGGAGGGAGGCATTGAGATGAGGAAAAGTGGGCGTGCTTACAGTTTTAGGGCCGCAAATATACGCAACTAGTACACATAAGTTCGAAGTGACTGCGGCCAGATAGGGTAAGTCAATGTAGGTGGAAATTTAGGTTGGGCCGGGTGTTGCGAGGGGTATTCAATGTAGTTATCTGTGCTATTAAGGACAATTTTATATGATTTCATGCATGTCGTACAGTATATACTACTTGCTTCTATACATATCCCTTATTGTGTTACACCCCTGTCTGTAACCTTTAAATCACCGTTAAATTTTTTGGCTTTTAAGGTTTCATTATTGACAAGAACAATGTGTGAACTTGGATAAAGTAGTTGCCTTCATAATGTTAAAACCAAGATTTGTAAACATTTTACATTTCATTAGCAAAACTAATTAGCTTTCCTGTGTGTTAAAGTTCATTATTTTTGTTGCAAATGTGCCATGACACACTCGCACACTTTGCTAACTCAAATTTGGCTGCACTGCCTTGTTTTGGATTCAAATACACATACATCTGGAAACCTTAAAGCTAACTCTACTACACTGTGTGCACTCACACTCGTACCCTTCATGTATATGAAAATAAAATAATGTTGTGTGGATCGGCGCTGGACTAACTAGTAGTTATATAAATGTATAAAGTATATCTAACGATTAAATATAAAACCACAGAATACAATTATAAAACCACAAACACTTTGTAATGCAATATATCCAAAATAAATAGATTAAAACAAGATTATGACAGAATAAAAATTGCCCAGTGGATATTATGGAAATAAAAAATAAGTAAAAAACGGACTAATAAATATAAATCAAATATATACGCATATATTGAATAAATACACTGAATAAATACACAAAACTATAAGTAAAATATCCCCAGAGCTGAATGTACCAGGCCAAGTATTAAGTCCAGTGCAATAGTGGCTAAAACAAGGATTCAAACAAAGATTTAGGGAGACCGCTAAATGAAACTAAAATCCTGCTTCTTATCCATTTTCCTAAAGGAAAACAATCAAATATACAAAAAATATTTATTAGACATTCAGATGTAAACACACATCGTGACCATCGTGAGCGCTTACCCGGGACTTAAGCGCATCACCTCCGGACTGCTATACCTTACATGCGGGGACACAGGACTTGATAAAGGGAAGTTCCCTGTTCCATCCACTATCTGTTTACAATTTAATGTCTAATAAATATTTTTCGTATATTTGATTGTTTCCCTTTAGGAAAATGGATAAGAAGCAGGATTTTAGTTTTATTTAGCGGTCTCCCTAAATCTTTGTTTGAACCCTTGTTTTAGCCACTATTGCACTGGACTTAATACTTGGCCTGAGATACACATTTAGCTCTGGGGATATTTTTACTCATAGTTTTGTGTATTTATTCAATGTATCAATTCAATTTATGTGTATATATTTGATTTATATTTATTAGTCCGTTTATACTTATTTCTTATTTCTATATTTTCCACTGAGCTATTTTTAGTCTGTCATCATCTTGTTTTAATTTATTTATTTTTGATATATTGCATTACTAAGTGTTTGTGGTTTCATATTTGCACTCTTTGGTTTTAGATCCATTATTTTATATATTTACATAATTATTAGTTATATTCCCCATTATATATTTATTAATTACTAGTTAGTCCAGCGCCGATCTACACAACATTATTTTATTTTGCATGATTTATAAGAGAGGGGTCTCTTGGTTGTGTGGGTTGTGCTGCAGGATTTAGCGCTTTTTTGGTGATCCACCCCCCCTTTTTTGATATACCATTTATTACCCCTTTGGATCACTATTTAGCTGCTCACACATTATTTAGCCTAATTATTTTGCATTTAACATCACAATATGGATGCTTTTAGAAATAGGAGAAAATCTAAAATACCAGAATTTATTAACAATAAAGAAGAATCTCATGCGTTTCAAGATGAAAATCTTGAATCCATTATGTATAAATTGGAGAAACTTTTAATTAAGGAAAGTAAGTCTTGGTGGGAAATTGCTGCACTTGAGCAATATTTAGCAGCAGATGTTATCCCCCTAGGGCTTCAATTAAATAAAGAAGCCTCTTTTAAATCAGAGAATCCTGAATTCAATATTAGGTGGAAAGAAACGCTACATAAATGTTCCAAACAACTTATAGAGTTAATCATTGAGGAAAGACGCCAAAAATTGATCACTCTAGAAACCAAAATAGAATCTCTAAATATTTTGATCAAACCGTGTAGAGATTTAGAAGATTTTAAAGAATTAGAAGAAGTTATGATTTCAAATGTATATAATAAAGAAGAGAAGATTATTAAAAAGAAAAAGAAGAAATTTGTTAGAGATCAAGTCACCTCCACTCTAAACCCTGATTTACCCGTTCTGATGAATATTTCTAAGCCCAAATTAGATCAAAAAGGTACAAAACATAAGTCTAAAAAATCTAATAAAAAAAGTAATCAGAAAGGCCATAAACAGGAATCCACTGATTCCCCCAAACAAGAATTAGATAGAAATCGAATGAACCCTCCCTCTCAATCTGAGTATTATTCTCATCCTTATCCATCGAAATCAAGTTACCAGGATTATTACCCCCGTCAGGGCCCATGGTATCCCAAACCATTTAACAATAGAGGTCAATATCCATCCAATCAAAGATTTTATCCCAATCACTACCAATCTAATAATAGATCTTATTATAATTCATGGCAATATCCCAAGAAACCCTTTAGAGGTGGACCATCTAGGAATGTTCCCTTTAATAATAGATGGGAGAATCAAAACAGATTTGAAACATTCAATCATCCCAACTCCCATTCTTTTTTAGAGAGAGAATGGAAGGATGTCAGGAGATATCCGTAGATCCCATTTCTTTTAGAAAACGGGGGACACGGGGGGGGAATACAAAGAATAAATATTTAAGACGAAAATTGAAAAAGAGGCCTACCCATCAAGAGACAAATGTAGTTTTGGCCCCTCAACAAATTAATCAAGAAGACTCTCAGGTTTTCAATCTTAGCTCTCATGTCTTATCAGCAGAAGAATCAAGTGTTTTGAAACAGGGGTTGAAATTTGCCCCATCTAATGAAATTGATACCTTTGGGGTATTTGTAGATCTCCAGAAATTTATCAGAAAACTGACTCTAAAGAAATTTTTTAACAATTCTCCCATTTTGTCTCATCCCAGTTCCATTTTTAAACCCAAATCTAACTTTTTTCCTAAGCACAAAAAAGGAAACTATATAGAAACTTTTGAGAATCTTGTAAAAAAAGAACTTCAAAACACTTTACCCAAGAAATATCCTCAAAATATCACTAAAAAGGAAAGATTAGCGGTCAAAACACTAAGAAAGAATGATTCCATTATCATTAAACCCGCTGATAAAGGAGGAGGTATTGTTATTTTGGACACAGATCAATATAAAAAAGAGATAGAAAAACAACTATCTGATATGGATACCTATAAGAAATTAAAAGGGGACCCTACGATAAAGTTAACCAAAACTTTGGGAGCTATGATAGAAAAATTTAA
Source organism: Limnodynastes dumerilii (assembly GCA_011038615.1). Taxonomy (NCBI): domain Eukaryota; kingdom Metazoa; phylum Chordata; class Amphibia; order Anura; family Limnodynastidae; genus Limnodynastes; species Limnodynastes dumerilii. The sequence goes on along the minus strand of WWET01000907.1, from coordinate 308,955 downwards.
GGATAAAGGAGTGATTACAGAAAAAGAGAGTGATTTTTTATTAGTTAAAGAACCCTCTATACCAGTTTTGTATGTCCTCCCAAAGATACACAAAGATCCTATTAACCCTCCCGGCCGCCCCATTGTGGCTGGCACTGGATCCATTACGGCCAATATCTCACAATATATAGATAATCATCTTCAACCACTAATGAAATTTGTCCCTTCCTATATTAAAAATACTGCGGATATTTTAAATAAATTCCAGCAGTTAAAATGGAAGGAGGGATATTTATTAATTACCGCAGATGTTTCCTCTCTGTACACGATAATAGATCACCAGAAGGGAATAGAAGCAGTACAATATTTTTTGGATTTTACAGATTATGATGAGAGTCTTAAAGAATTTTTAATTGAAGGGATTTTATTTATTTTAAATAATAATTATTTTAATTTTAACAACGAATTTTATCTTCAGATTAGAGGGACAGCCATGGGGACCAGGTTTGCCCCTTGTTATGCCAATCTTTTTATGGCCCGATGGGAATTAGAAGTAGTCCCTAAGGGTGGGGCAAACCTGGTTTCCTGGTATCGCTATATTGATGATATTATTTTTATTTGGGACGGTCCCAAAGACGAATTAGAGGTTTTCTGTGATTTTATGAACAGTAATGATAGAAACATCAAATTAACCTATAATATAAGTGATCAGGAGGTTAACTATTTGGATATTAATTTTTATGTTGAGGATCATGTTTTAAAATCACAAAATTACATTAAAAATACAGATACGAACTCCTATATCCCTCTCAATAGTAATCACCATAAGAATTGGCTTACTAATGTACCTAAAGGGCAATTTATGCGGGTGAAAAGGAATTGTTCCGATCCCAAGAAGTTTCATCATCATGCCTCTCTAATGAAGAAACAATTTTTAGAAAAGGGCTATTCTGATATATTCTTAGAAAAAACATTGGAGGAAGTACAGACCAAGGAGAGATCATCGTTATTGATGTCTAAAGAAAAACAAAAGGAGGAAAATTTATCCATTCCCTTTATTTGCCAGTATAATTCACATTATAGAAAGATAGAAGGTATTATACGAAAACACTGGCATCTTCTTTTAGAGGATCCAGAATTGCAATCACATTTAGAAAATAGACCCAAATTTATTTATAGAAGGGCCCCAAATTTAAAGAATCACCTGGTACGGAGTGCATTTTTATCTAAAAATATAGGGCCTCAGGTGAAGTCGACTGGTTTTCATAGATGTGGTATATGTACCTTATGTAAAAATGTGAAAGGCCCATCGAAAATAACTGAGATTTCTTCCACCTCTAATAATCATAGGGAAACAATTAAAGATTTTATGACCTGCAATACTAAGAATTGTATTTATCTAATCCAATGTACTTGCAATTTGCAATACATAGGGCGAACTTCCAGGGCACTTAAAGTTAGATGGAACGAACATGTTAGAAATATTAAAAAGGGCCTCGACACACACCCAATGTCTTTACATTTTAAAGCGCATCATAACAGTAATATTAATGATATCAAGAGCTTCTGTGGAATTCAGAAAGCTCCTAACAATTGGCGTGTCTATGATTCTGGCACTTCTCTAGCCAGGACAGAGATGAAAGCCATTTTTTTGTTCAATTCATTACATCCACAAGGTTTAAACCAAGAATTTGAACTAAAATGGTTTTTATGAAATGTATTTGATTTTAATATTTACATTTTGTTTTGATACCCATTTAATAATATTTATTATTGTTTATTGTTTAATCTTTTAGGAACCCTTCCACCTACGGTCACACCCTCCTGGAGACGCCCAATCCAGGCCGACCTTGGAAGCTAAGCAGGAGAGGGCCAGATCAGTATTTCGGTGGGGAGACTCCGAAAGAAGATCTGGTACAGTAGGTGTATAAGAGGGTTTAGAATATTGGAATTGGATGTAGTGTTATTTTATTTACCATGAATATGTGTTCCTATTAAAATCAATTTTTTCTATTCTTAATATTGTGATTTTATCTCTTCTATATTGTATTCTTTTATATTGTATATCTAGTAAGGTGCAGATTGGGTGTTAGATAGATAGGTAGGAAGCCATACGGCACCACCAGTCAAT
>WWET01000907.1:286453-297253 GCA_011038615.1 Limnodynastes dumerilii | reverse complement strand
TAAATATAATATTGCTAAGCCAGACACTCAAAGGGAATATGGATAATGATAGGATAACGATCTAGAAGGAAAGTTATTAAATGTGTCAACACTGTAATATTATATCACAAATGTAACAGGTTGAAAAATAACATAACACATTCCCCAGCAGTATTGAAATAAATGTTGCAAATGGGGCCAGGTAGGAGCAGAGCAAAATAGGAGAAAAATATATAATGGAGACATATAAATTTCAAAAATAGGTATCCTCCAGGTTCTAAACTCCCTGGTCTACAAAAACAACAATATGCTGTCCCTAAGAGAGTGCCTAGCCGCCTCACGGCGGGACTTCACTCCGTGACAACCGGAGTATAAATGACCCTATTCTACAACTAAGTGCCCCATGTATAACTAATTACTGTGAACCTGGATGGATAATGTGGAGAATATGTCTGAGCAGTGAAGAATTGTTAAAAACAAACAACAGGGAAGCACGAGGTGCACCTCGGCAACCCCTTACCGCCAACGCGCGTTTCACCGTTAGGCTTTGTCAAGGCTGGTGGGCGTCATGTCCCAGCACTATCTTTAAGTCCAGGCATATACCAATGGGATATTTAGGCTGCGGTCACATGAAAAAAGAGGCATGACGTCCACGAACCTCCTACATTGTGTGTAAGCAAACGAACGTCATAGATTGACGTTTCCATGGCAACAATGGTAAATAAAAGTAAATTCAGGTGTTAGATAAACAGTTGCAAGGATATAGAACAACAACACCTTGTGAAATATCCGCTAATTGTAAATAGCAGCAAAAGGCACCATTAAATATGGATATGAGTAGCAAGCTAGAACGGACATTATATATAAACAAACGAACGTCATAGATTGACGTCTCAATGGCAACAATAGTAAACAAAAGTGAATTCATGTATTAGATAGACAATTGCAAGGATAAAGAAAGACAACTTCTAGTAAATTGTCCACTAATTATGTAATGAGCATCAATAAATATAGATATAAGTTGCAAGCTGAAAGTTAGCTTATGTGCAAAAAAAGCACAATAGTGTCCTTTAAAGTACCGAGTGCAGAGTTGTTATAATGCAAAACAACAGTTAAAGAAAAACCACCAATATATCAAATTAAGATAATAATCAATGGGGCTGGCAATACAACTAATAGTATTCAATGAAGAACCTGAATAGCCTTGTCAGTCTAAAACGCTGTCTTTGTATATATTCCACTAAGGATAATGTGTTAAATTATATGTAAACAAACGTCATAGATTGACGTCTTCCTTGTAGTGGCAAAGGAAAAATAATTCATGCAGATGATAGACAAACATACTGATTGAGTAGTATGACAACTTATAGAGGTATCCACTAATTATTATTAACAAACACCAGATAGAGAATAGGTACAATAGATAAAAAAGTAGGCACAATAATGCCATTAAAAGTACAGCGTTGTTATAATGTAACGTGTCACACAAATATAAAAGAGGAATCACCAAAGAAAATTATTGTTAATAAAACTGAAATTAGGCTTGTACTATTCAGTGAGAGGTCTATAGGACAAATCTATCTATACCATAAATTGAAAAATAGTGCCCAATTCCTATTTAGAAAATATTACTCAAATAGAGGGAGATAGGGGCCTTCAGTATATAGAATAATAGAAATAGATAAATTATAAAAAGTCCAACATCCTATACAAGAAAAACAAGGAAAGTAAATAATGAGGGTTAGGAGTATGTTGAAAGTATTAAAGTTGCTGATGAAAAATAATAAATGAAAAAACAATGAAAATAAATAAAAATAAATAAAACCAGTGGAGAAAATAAAATAAAATAAAATAAAAATGAAATGAAATAAAATAAAATAAAATAAAAATGTAAATAATAATAATAAAAATAAAAATAATGATAAAAAAATAAAATGAAATAAAATAAGATGAAATAAAATAAAAATGATGTGAAAAAATTAATAATAATAATGAAGTGAAAAATGAAAAATGATTGGAAAATGTTGGTAGAAAAAATAATTGTGGAAAAATAATAAAAATAAAAAAGGTGAAAAGGATAGATATGTAATGATGTGAAAAATTGCAGGGTGGGGAAAGGTGATTGGAAGTTTGTGGATGAATGTGAGAAGAAAAATTGAATGAAGTGAGTGAAAAATTGAAAAATTGGAAAAATATGTGTAAGTAACAAGGGTGCTAGTGACTGAGAATAAAATAAATGATGGTGTTGAATGATTGTAAGTGAATGCAAAGTATGAGCTAGTGACTGTAATTGTGATGGATAATAGTGTTTGAGCACTAGAGAGAAAAAAGAAAAATAAGTGTGAGAAAAACCAAGACCACATACAGGCCTGAATCGTGGGTTGTGACACCATCTGTTATGGATGGTAGTGACAGCATATAAAATGGTGAATATGGAGAAAGTGATGAAAAGTGATAATGATAAATATCATTGTCCATAATGTTAAGTGTTACACAATGTAAATAATATTAAAATATAATATGATCCCATATAGGGTCGTGATACAGCAACTGTAAATTTAGAACAATACTGTTATTTAAATTATAAAAACATAGAATAATTAGCACTTTTATTTAACCCATTGGGAGAAAGAGAGCCCATTAGGAAAATTAACCTTGCTTCTTTTTGCAACAGAAGTTTCTCCCAATCTCCTCCTCGAATATGCTTATCCACTTTAAGGAGAGCAAATGCTTTCAAAACCTTATGGTTGCAATCATGTACTCTGAGGAAATGTTTAGCAACTGGAGTCAAGATCTTAAAATTGGTCTTATCTGCCACAGCATTTTTGATAGATTTATGTGTTCAAGGATACGTTCTTTAAGCTTGCGTTTCGTTTTCGTTTTGCCTACATATAGGTAATCGCATGGGCATTTAAGGCAATAGATTACCCCTTGTGTATCACAATTGATAAAATTATTTATTTCCCATTGTTTGCCATATTTATCAACATAATTTTTACATGGCATCATGTTTGGACATGCCTTGCAACGACCACAGCTAAAGAAACCCTTAGTTGTGATTTTGTATTTAGGTCTAGAAGAATAATGACTCTTAACCAAATGGCTCCGTAAATTGGGGGACTTTCTCCAGCTCATGTTGATGGAATCACCAACAACTTCATTGAAAGCAGGATCTGTTTTAAGAATATGGAGATGCTTATTGAGAATGCATCGTATTGTATTAGCTTCATTACAAAAAGTACCTACCATTCTAACAATGTTTTGTTTTGAAGTATTGGGAGGATCTCCTACAGGGTGAATCAAGATCTCTCTATTCAAAAGACGACTTTCCTGATAGGATTGTTTAATGATTTTAGACTTATAGCCTCTTTGTGTTGGTCTCTGCTTGAGCTCTCTCGCTCTTCGATTGAATACAGCATTGTCTGAGATATTACGTCGAAGGCGCCTATATTCACCCTTGGGGATCCCTCTGATTGTAGATTTGGGGTGGGAACTGGTATAATGAAGGAAGCTATTCGTAGCCGTTTCCTTCCTGTAAATATCCGTGACAACAGATCCGTCTTTCTTTTTATTTATTGTCAGGTCTAGATAATTAATGGACTCTTGACTCATAGTTAATGTGAGTCTAAGATTAATGTTGTTACAATTGAGTGTGTCCACAAATGTTTGAAGGTCTCTCTCAGTACTATCCCAAAAGAAGAGTATATCGTCGATATACCGAGCCCAAATCAATATGTGGTCGGTATATCGATCAAGAGCCTCTTGGAATACCACCTCCCGCTCCCACCAGCCCAAGTATAAATTGGCATATGTGGGAGCGCAGGTGGTACCCATGGCTGTCCCACGGAGCTGGAGAAACAGCTGATCATTGAAAAGAAAGAAATTATTCTTCAAGACAAAATTTAAAAGTTTAATGAGGAAGTCATTGAAAGGTGAAGCTGCCATAGTGTCCAAGAAGTATTTAGTGGCCTGTACACCAGCATCATGACTGATGCTGATATACAGGGATTCCACATCCAAAGTTACCAGCCACGAATTGGCAGGAATTTGTACATCATGGATTTTTGATAAGATATCCATGGTATCTCTAGTGTACGAAGGCAGACTCTTGACATGATGTCTCAAATGTTTGTCTAAAAAGACACTGGCAGCTTCAGTAATACAACCGTTCCCAGATATAATGGGTCTCCCCGGTGGATCTATCCTATGCTTGTGCACTTTAGGTAGCATATAAAAAGTAGCAGTTCGGGGGTTATCGACCCAAAGGAAATCAAAATCAGCTTTGGTAATGATATTGTTAGTTTTAGCATTAATTAGAAGATTGTGATATGATTGGAGACAATTATTTAATGGGCTAAAAAGTAGTCTTTTATAACATAATGTATCACCCAGTTGTCGATGGGCTTCTCTGATATACTTATCCTTTGGCCAAAGGACCACATTACCCCCCTTGTCTGACTGCTTAATAATCACATCATCCCAAAGTTTAATCTCATTAATAGCTTGATGTTCATCCTTAGTAATGTTATGTTGAAGGGGTATTGGTTTAATTTTTAGTGAATCTAAATCTTTAGAAACAAGGTCAATAAAAACCTTTGCTGAAGGATGCATATTTACATCAGGGTAGTAAGTAGATTTTTTCTTAAGTACAATTTTTTGCTCATCAGAGCCTGTCGTGGCTCCTGTTTCTTGATTAAGTTCTATGAGGGTATTAAGCGCCTCTAGATCTTCAGGCTAGGATAGATTAATTGTTGCTAGTGGGGGAGATGGGAGATGTTGAGAGGAAGACTGTGCTTCAGAAGTATGAGAGCTAAACATTTTATGTAATATTAATTTACGCACAAATAGGTATAGGTCTCGTTCCCATTCAAACCTATCAAAACCTTTTGTGGGGGAAAAAGATAAACCCTTTTGAAGAACATTAATCTGAGAATTGGTTAAAATGTGATTACTTAGATTAATCACTTGTAAATTGTCGGTGTTAATATTGTCAGATATTATTCCTTCACTGGCCTTTGCGATATTTTTCTCAATTGCATGTTGGAAACTAGAAATGGCTTCCTGGCAAACTTTTGTTTGTGTTTTTGTTTTGATTTTATTACCTCTCCGCGTTTTGCAGTATTTCCTGGAGGGTTTACGTTGTTGATTGAACTTATTCCTAAAAAATCACTCCTATCTTGTGAGTTAGCTACATTCTCAGAAAAACCAGCTTGGGTATCGATAGATTCCTCATTTTCTGATGATTCAACCTCAGATGTGGTATATCCTGTAGCACTAAACCTCCTTCTCCTCCGTGAATATTGTTGTTTATTTTTCCAGGTATATACTTTATTCCGTACATAATCCATACGATCCCTTTGAAATTTAGATTTTTTCACATCTATAATTTGTAACTCAAAATCAGTGATTTCTTGTTTCATTCTTTCATAAGCTAATTGAAAATCTTGTAGATTCTCAAATTTCTTAAGGGAATCTCCCAAAGTATTAATTTCTTCCTCATATTTGGTAAGGGTAAGTTCATCATGTTTTGCCAGGATGTGTATAAGCTCAAATGCACATTTGGTTAAGCTGTTTTCCCATTCAATTTTTAGATTGTCTGATGCAAGTTCATAGCCAGGAAAGAGGCTTATTCTGAGTCCCCTAGGTATCATTTTTTGTTTAATGTAATTATGAAAAGTGGACAAATTCCAAGATGTCTTGGTATGTTTCATTAATACCTTTTGAAGTTCCCAAGGTTCATTCTCCCAATCCTCTGCATTATCCACATTTGGGGTATTATCTAGAAACATATTGTGAGTGTCCTCCTTTAGTTTCCTTTGTCTAGGAATTAGTTCATGCGAAATACTGAAGGTTGCCATGGTTACCACAGTCACTGGGATTTATAGTTTTAATTTATTTATTCTAATTATAGTGAACAGCCAAAAACAAAATGATATATTTACAATAACCAGAGTGTAAGCACGTGCAGGTTCCTAGGGATGGGGATTCAAAGAGGATAAGTTCCCCATAAAAGAATATAGATAAATTCAAAGTTGTAATCGGTTCCCAAATCACAGGAAATGCGGAACCTGGTTACATGTGGGACCGCACAGTGCGATACACAGAAAAAAAATTAGCAGTGGTCTCCACCAGACCCTCTGTAAATTGTAATAATTAATATTAGTTAGATGTGAAATGTTCAAATGTTAAATCACTTATAATAAATATCACTAAATAAAGCAATTATAATATCACACCTAACAAATCTTAGCCACTTAGGCATAAACACGAGGGGTGCTGCCACATTGGTTCCGATACATTAGATAAATAGAAAAAAGACAAAGTTGGGCCAATTTAAGGTGCACTAATAATAAGAAATATGTGGTTACTGTAATGTAATGGCTGACATGAATTTGTTCCAGTGATAAATGTAGGGGGTGAAAAATAAGGAAAAATAAAATATAACTTTTAATAGATTAATATAAAAGGGTGAAATATGTACCCAAAAATAAAATTCACTGCTCACTATAAATTTCTACCACAGTATATGATAAGGAGCCTTGGGAAAATAAGATGAATAATGCCTCAAAGTAAGGTCAAAATAAATTAGAAATTGGTAAAGGTGCTAAGGTAACATATTAGTAAATGAATTATAATATAACAAAAACATAAAGCACCATATACCATTGATATTAATAGGCCAGACGCTCAAAGGGAATTCAGCTAGTGAATTAGTAACAATCTGGAAGAAAAATATTTATTGTGTCAGCATTGTAACACAATTGTAACAAATCGAAAGTAACAGTTTTCATTCCCAATAATGCAAGTATGACCAACAATATTTATTATTGTGCCAGCATTGTAACAAAACTGTCACAAAATCGAATGTAATAGTTTTACATCATTCCCAGTATTGCAAATGTGACCAGACTGGAGCAGAGCAGGTTAAGAAAAATATCATAAACATGTGGACTCAAAAGTTAGTATCCATCAGGTTCTGAACTCCCTGGTCTAAAAAAGCATCAGCTGTCCCTAGAGAGGTGCCTAGCCGCCTCACGGCGGGACTTCACTCCGTGACAGACGGAGTATATATGACCCTATTCTACATCTAAGTGCCCCATGATGTGACTGTATACTGATAACCTAGATGGATAATAAAAAAATAATAACGGAGCAGTGAGCAATAAAAACAAACAATAGGGAAGCCGAGGTGCACCTCGGCAACCCCTTACCGCCAACGCGCGTTTCACCGTCTGGCTTTGTCAAGGCTGGTGGGCGTCATGTCCCGGCACTGTCTTTATGTCCGTATGTGCACCAATGGGACACACGGGCCAAAGTCATATGATCAGGAAACATGACGTCCACGGACCTCCTACATTGCATGTAAACAGACAGACGTCAGAATTGACGTCTTCATGGCAACGCTTGTACACAAAAGATGATTCGTACAATAAATAGGCAGAAACAGTAGTTCGGCAATGTAACAACTTATATAAGTGTCCGCTGGTTACAGTTATCAGCAATAAACAAAAATATAATGAGAATAAGATACAGATTACTAACTGAAGCGGACCTGCTAGCTCATTTACAGGAAAACGAGAAAAAGGGCACAATAGTAACATTCCAAATACAGGGTACATAGTACAAAGTTTATGTGATAAAATATGTCAATAAGAGAAATACCACCAGTATGTCCAAAAGGGGTAATAATTGATAAGGCTAACATTAAGACTAATAATATTAAGTTCCCAATTGTAAACCTAAGGGACATATCAGTCTGTAACTCAGATTAAGAGATAGAGGCGTCCCTAGTTGCTATAGGATACTTATACACAAACAAGAGGAGGTGAGAGCCATTGATATTAAAAATAAACTGTCAGAATTAGAACATCCAAAAATAAGAGAAAAAAGCGGAAACAGGAAATGAAAAATAATTAAGGTGACTGATAAGAAAAATGAGTGAATGTGAGGGATGAATGAAAATGAAAAATAAAATAGAATGAAATAAAATTTGTTTAGAAAAAGGGAAAGTGAAAATATATGATGTATAAAAATGATTAAGTAATAAATGCTGATAATGTGAAGAGTGTGATTAAAGGTGATGAATAATGTTGGGTGTAAATGCTAAATAAAATGAAAAGTGATGATGGGTGTAAATGGAATGTATGAGTGAAAAGTTATTTAAAAGAGAATGATGTGTATATGTGCTGATAAATACTTAAAGAGTGTGAATAAATGACTATAAACACACTATAAACGCACAATATACACTACACAGCCTGCCCACACACTATGGGCCAGATTCAATTAGAAGCGAGTTTGAAAAAAAAATGAGCACGAAAAAAATTCGCACTGTACGCAGCAAATTCGCTGGGCAAAATTCACCCAATTCAATTTCAGATGACAGTACGCCCCCAACCTGCATTAATTGTGTGTTGTGCGATGCTGTATTTTTCCCTGTGAATTTTATGTAATTCGCCCTCATAGTTAGGGGCTGCGATGGGGACATCTGTGCCATAAGCTCCTCCCTCCCTATTTCAAGTAGCTGTGGTCCTGTCTGTGAGTTTGAGAATTCTGACACTGTCCAAAGGGTATAAATATCACCCAAGGACAGTGCAGATGGCATTAGCGTCAGGATGTCCTGCTTGCAAGACATGGTTTGCGTCGTAGGAGATGTTTTTTTTTTTGGCAGCAGACACCCCCCGGATTAAAAGCTGCCAAGACCACCAAGACAGGACCCCCATCAGAGCAGGTATGTATTTTTATTTTATTTTAAATGTACTTTGGACATTTTTTTTTATATTTTTTGTGCCGGCAGTAGATGTATTTTTTTTTTTTATTTCAATGGGGACATTTACCAAGTGCTGGGGCCCTGGCTGGCAGGGCATGTTGGCACTTGTGATTCTCCAAGTGCCAACATGCCCTGGCATCCATGGGCATGCTGGTGACTGTAGTTCTACATTCATCAGCATGCCCTGCCGGGACAGGAATATTTATTTATTTGTGTGTGTGTGGAGGGGGCAGTGGAAGGGGTACATTTTTTTTCATGTTATCTAAGTTATTATTTCATAATAGCAGAATGCAAATGAAAAGCCTGGCGGTCTAAAAGACCCAGTTATATGATCATATAAAAGTAAAACAACCTAAGAAATCCATGATAAAGGTAGCATCAGTTCATTTTCTTTGAATATGGATAATACAATCTGCAGTGGGTAAAAACGATTACCATTACCTTAGCAAAGGAACAGTGCATGACGCCCCGCCCCATTCATGTGTGATTTATTATTAATCACACCCATGTAGAAAGCCCTCCCACCAGCGTTACGTCATTGACCCTTCAAATAAGGGAGGTGGAAATTAGGCGAACTGCTGGAGATCTGGGATTGTTTGTCTGTGAGCGAAGGACAGTTGAGGGGCATCGGGGCTCTCTTCGAGTTAAGCGGTATTGTCCAGTGGGTGTCATTGTGTTTTAGAAGTTTCCTGTTTACCTTTTTGCCAGAATAGTGTGTGTTGCTGTTGCGCATATTTTTCGGAGAAGGATCTTTCATAATTTTTATTGACAATCACTTTTTAGGTGATACACGTTTCGATGTCATCAAACGTAGTTGTAAGTGCTGTCGAATCAAATGAGACTCCTGAGCAACAGGTGAATAAGTGTGATGGAACTTTTACATTGATTTTGTATTTTTCTATTTTCTTGTGTTTGGCGTTGTGTGGTCTTTTGTAGCTGACGGTGACTTTGTGTTGTACGCTGAACAGTTGGATCCCGTATAAAAGTTCTTTGCTCTTGCTGGCAGCCACTGGGATTATGCACAGCGAAATAAATATATAATATATAATTTTTTTTATGGTTATTAAAGTCCAATAGCTGCTTGTCCTTGTGAAGCAATACCTACAATCATAGAGTGAATGCATCAGCTTGTATTCGGAGTTTTCATTTGCTACATCGTGACAGCAGAAGAAATAAGTTAAATTGAATTGTGGTTTTACTGTAGGTAATTGCGTGAGGTTTGATTATTTTATTTTCTCTTACAGCAGAATGTTGTGCAACGTGTTACAAACTTGCCTCTGGTCAGTTCTGCATGTGATGTAGTCAGTGCAGTTTACAGCTCTACTAAGGATAGTCACCCATATATTCGCAATGTTGTTAATGTTGCTGAGAAGGGGGCTAAAACTTTAACGGAGTTTACAATAACTGGATCAAAGCCTATTTTAAGCAGACTGGAACCACAGAGTAAGTGAAAGGTGTAGTCTATGAAAGTATGGTCTTTTAATATGTATTTGGCTGCCTTTCAAATTATTAAATGCATGTTAATGTCTTGCTAGAATGGGTGTTCTGACCTTCAAAAAATGTTTTCTGCATTACTGAGTGGTGTTTGTAGTCCATATAGATGATGATATTTTTAAACTTCCTACGGTTTACTAAATCTATTTTTATACTATGGACTGACTCTCTAGAGTTCTTATGATGTTTAATAACTTAATTTCCATAATGGTATCTGAAAGAAAATGCCCACCAAGATTTTTGTATAGCTGTTCTAATTCTAAATTCTGTCTCATATGGTGGGTGTAGGTCCTTGTAGCAAACGGCTTTATTTTGAAAGTTGATTACTCATGCATGAAGAGGTGTAGCAATTGATTCCCGGAGCATGGAACACTGTGCTCCTTTAGGTAAGTAAATAAAAAAATATCCCTTTTCCTAATTATAACCCTAAGTCCCCGGAGAGGGTTACTCACCTCTCCGGTGGTCAGGTCAGGTGGCGGTGCTGACGGCTTTCCTGAAAATGAATGGGTGAGTATGCAAGCATCACTGGAGACTTTCAACGCATATAGGGCTCTATT
>WWET01000907.1:272838-283565 GCA_011038615.1 Limnodynastes dumerilii | reverse complement strand
GGTTGTGGATGGCACACATATAGCTCTGGTCCCTAGGGGAGTGGATTCTTTGGTTTATATGAATCGTAAGAGCTTCCACTCCGTGAATGTCCAGATTATATGTGACACCAGCCTCCTTATCTGAGACGCGGTTGCTCGCTTCCCTGGGAGCAGCCACGACTCATTTGTCATGCGCCAATCAACAATGTGGCATAGATTAGAACAGCGACATGCACAATGTTCCAATGATGTGTGGCTATTAGATAAGTGTGTGATATGTATGTATATTTTTTTTGTATATTTTTATTGAGGTTGAACATGCAAAGTAATTGTGCATTTTTCTCCTTTGCATTATAAGGTGACAGCGCCTACCTTCTGAGGCCCTTTCTCTTGACCCCCATTTTGAGCCCTACCACAGAGCAACATTTGGCATACAACCAGGCGCATGTGCACACCAGGCAGATCGAGAGGTGCATGGATGTCCTCAAAAGTTTATTTCGGTGTCTCGATCGGTCTGGTGTAGCACTTATGTATGCGCCTGCAACTGTGTGTCAAATTGTAGCTCTGTGTTGTATCTTGCATAACATCGCGGTGAGAAATGGTGTGGAGTTAGAGTTAGGTGCTGATGCTGCTGACAGTGATGTTTTGTAGGAGGTACCCCAACCAACAGGCTCCACTTCTCAAGCAAGCACGTTCAGGGAATATGTCTGCCAGCAATATATTTCCAGTAAGCATTCTTCAGTTCCAACCAAATGTTGCATTCTTTAATGGCTTACACTTTGTTGATTTTAATTTGTAATAAATAGCTTTGAAGTTGCACATGTGTGACTACACATTACATAACATAGTGTTATTTAATATATTAATTCTTAGTCTCAGCACAATTGTAATCATAACAATAAGTTTATCTATTAAATAATTTGTACACATTTAAATTTTTTTTTAAAAATAATATTTTATTGAGATTTTCAGATTTATAGAGGGGGAAAAAAAAAAGGAGTAGCAAACATTTTCACAGCAATCCCATATATAACTTACAAGAGGTAAGATAATCTAAACACAATGGGCCTGATCCAGAACAACGCCTCGGAGCGAATTTACGCGTGGCTGAGATGTAAATTTGCTGTTTTGTGCGCACTGCGCATGCGCACCATAGAAAATACGCACATTAACGTAGCGTAACTGTGAATGTATGGGCCATTCACGTATGTGTCACGTAAATACTTACGTGTGGGCGTGCCAATTTTACGTTTCAACAAAATACGTCTGAAATACGTGAAGTAGGCGGGGGTTGTATTTAAATTGTACAGTATGGGCGTGCTTAGCTGTGTAAATTCGTCCAGCCCATACGTACGTGTGCGTATGACTGCGGTTACATTGGAAAAAGTTAAGGTAGGGTTTGGAAAGCGTATCTTAACAAAATACGTCCGTGCAAGGGGTGTGCCGAGATGAGTGTAACGAATTTACGCGGACGAAAATACGCTCTGCGAATAAACATACGGCAAACTTAGTTCTGGATCTACCCCAATATGAGTTTGCTAGAACGAAGTAGAACGTCTATTACAGAAGGTAAATTATTACCAAAATGATTTCTAGAACAAATTTATCTTATGGGGTAGAGGGAGATGGGGGAAAGAACCAGGAGAGACAAAAAATGAGGGCGGATAGGAGTGAAGGAGTCTAATTTATTACAGGAAGAGGCTGGTGAGGATTATAATAGTTAGCCATGTGTTCTAAGGTTAATCTGATAGTATGTTAACCATGGGAGCCAAACATCAGTAAAGCGATTTGAGGAGTTGCGAAGGATACTAGTAATATGCTCTAGAGTGTAGATACGCCATACTTCAGTGATAATGGAGGACAGCGAGGGGGGGGTTGACATTCTTCCAGTGAATAGCTATTTGGCATATAGTGGCATTCAAAATATGCTTCATTAAAAGCCGGGCGTTCTTAGGTATATTAGGAATATTCCGAGGAAATAGTGAAAAAGTTGGTGATGGGGGGAGAGAAATACCTGTGATTGCTGTGATTAAACAATGAATTTCTTTCCAGAGAGATGTCCCAGATGTGGGGCAGGGAGCCTTCCTCGCCGCATTGGCGCCAGCATGCTGATGAAGTAGAGGGATAGATTAAGCTTAGCCTCTTGGGTGTTAGGTACCAGTGGTAATAGACTTTTTGCATTTTCATTGATCCGGACACATATGGAGGTTTTAGATAAATTTTCATGAATAGCAGCCCAGTCTTCCTCTTCAAGAGTCTCCCCAAGATCACGCTCCCACTGAAGTTCGTGAGGGTCTTAAACGATAAAAGGTTGATATGAGTCTGGAGGGAGGGAATCGTTGGGCACAAAGTGATTCTAAAGTAGAGGAATCTGATGTGAAAAATTGTGGGGGGCAAGGGAGTTGTAAAAATGCCTCAATTGAAAGAATTGATAAAAACATGTACGCGGAAAGTGGAGTCTGGTCTGAAGATCATCGAAAGAGTGAAAGAAACACCCAAACCCTGGTGCCGGTAGAGGAGTGAAGGGATACACACTGAGTCAAGTGTGTGGCACGATAGTAAGCTAGGAAATTCGGGGCACCCAGTCCGCCCTCCCCGATGGGCCTAAACAAAATATCTTTGCGAATGCGTGGTCTTCAAGCCGCCCAAATAAATTTGGAGGCCATTTGCTGGAAAAATTTGAAATAGGTAGCGGGGATTCTAATGGGAAGTGTTTGAAATAAATATAAAAGACAAGGTAATATATTAATTTTAAGCGAATTGATCCTGCCTACCCAAGAAATAAGCATTTTATCCCATTTTTCGAGGTCCGCTTTAATAGTGCAGAAGATGGGGGGATAATTGGCTTTAAATAGTTGTTGATATGATGTAGTTAGGTAAATCCCTAAGTATTTAATTTTTATAGATTGCCAGGGAAAGTTAAAGGTCTGTTGAAGCTGGTTACAACTAGGTGGGAAGAGGTTAAGCGGAAGGATTTCAATTTTGTAATTAGAGAGGGTTCCGAATGTGTGCAAATCTTTAATGAGGTTAGGGAGGGATATCAAGGGATTAGAGATAGTCATTAGTATATCGTCGGTGTAAATAGATATTTTATGCTCTGTAGGACCAACGGTGATTCCACTGATATCCGGATTTTTATGGCTAGGGGTTCTATCATTAGTGCAAAGATAAGGGGGGGAAAGGGGCAGCCCTGTCTAGTGCCGTTATGTAGAGTGAAAGGGGAAGACTTAAATCCGTTTACAAGAATAGAAGCGGTGGGACTAAAATAAAGGGCAGCTATGTTGTTCAAAAATGGACCTTTGATCCCCATACCTGATAGAACTCGACGCATATATTGCCACCCAACTCTATCGAACGCCTTCACCGCGTCTAATGCCACCATGAGAGCAGGAAGATTTATGGTGTTAGCTATGTAAATAAGGTCTATAGCTCTCCTGGTGTTTTATTGGAGGCTTGGTGACCAGGGATAAACCCCACTTGATCCGGGTTAATCAGTGTGGAGACAATAAGATTTAAGCGATTCGCCAGAATTTTAGCGAATAATTTGAGATCAACATTCAATAGCGATATTGGTCTGTAGTTGCTACAGGAGTTAGGATCCCGCCCGGGTTTAGGGATCACCACAATCTCTGCTCTCGTAGTGGCTGGATCAAATTTAGACCCTGAGAGAATGGAATTAAATAAACTGATAAGCATGGGAAGGATCTGGGTGGCAAATTTTTTATAATAAAAGGCGGTGAGGCCATCTGGGCCAGAAGCGGAAGCATTTTTAAGGTCTAATGGTATCTAAAATTTCCTGGGAGGATATGTCTTTGTTAAGGAGGGAGGTTTGTGTTGGTGTAACCTTATTGAGGTTGATAGATGAGAGAAACTCATTGATTTTACTAGTAAGAGTAAGAGAGTTAGAATAATGGGGTTCAAGGTTATATAGGGAGGAGTAGGATTCCTGGAATAAGTCGACAGTTTTTGGGGAGTCGTAAATTGAGGAGCCATCCTGGGATTTAAGCGATGTGACATGGTTCCAAGAACGTTTTTCTCTAAGTTTCTGCGCTAGGAGGCGTTCCGCCCGTTCTCCTTTTTCGTTAAATTTTTGCCTGAGCCATTGTAAGGTTTTAGCGCCCTTTTTTGATAAAAGCTGGTAGAGTTAGAATTTTAAAGCTAGCAATTTAAGGCGAGTTTTACGTTTTGGAAATCTCTGGAGGTGGAGGGTGAGAGATGTAATCTGGATTTCTAATGCTGTGATACGCGTTTTCTCAGCTTTATTACGAGCAGCTGCCAAAGCAATTAAGGAGCCTCTGATAGATGCTTTGCGGGCTTCCCAAAGCACAGCGGGGGAGGATCTCAGGGGAGGAATTAAAAGAGATAAAGTCAGAAATAGCTTGTGTAATAGTCAGTATGTGCCTGTACAAGCAAAAGCGATTCGTCCAGACACCATCTAAAAGAGGGGGGTGAAGGAGAAGATAAATCTAGCTGTAAAGATACCGAGGAATGATCAGGCCAGATGACCGGGAATATAGAAGCCTGAGAGAGGCATTGGGTGAGATTGTGGTCTATAAGAATCATGTCAATTCGTGAGTGCATGTCATGTGGAGCTGAATAATGTGTGTACTGTCTAGAAGGGTAGAGGGTGCGCCAGGAGTCATAGAGATCAAATCGCTGCAGCAGTGAGGAAAGGGTCTTGGAGAGACGAATAGAGCAGTTTGGCTGAAGTAGAGCAGCTGGGCTGAAGTAGAAGCCATTTGATCAAGTGCTGGGTCAAGAAATGCGTTAAAGTCGCCACCGAGTATGATTAAAGCCTTGGGCCAATTGTGAGAGAGTCTCAAAAAAGTCAGAGAGGAAGGCTCCTTGGCCGACATTGGGGGCATAAACTGAGGCGATTGTAACCTGAACCGGGCCTAATAAACCTAACCGGATTAGATATCGACCTGATGGATCAGCAGTCGTAGAAGCTAGTGTGAAAGGAGTCCTGTTATTAAATAGAATCGCGATACCCTTTTGTTTAAAATCGGAAGAAGCCTAGAAAGCCTGTGGATAATATTTACTGTGGAGACTAGGGTGGGGAATTTTAAAATGGGTCTCTTGCAGCAGAACAATATGGCATGGTATGGCCATAGTGCGTTTAGTAGGAGAAATTAACCCATTAACATTTAGGGAAAGGACATTGATCATCATGGCGGGTGGTATGCTAGAAAAGCAAATAAAGTGAGACAGACTCCTTCAGGGGGGGTAGAGGAAAAAGGGGAGACCTGGCTCCTGAAATGGAGGGAGGCCTGGAAAAAAAACCAAGGTACCGATGAGGTACCCGAGGGGGTTTATGGGGGGTGGTGGGCCGGCCGAGAGGAACTGAAGCGACCATGAGTAGAGTATATGTTAGGTGAGGGTGAAGGTGGAACTAGAGAGAGAACATAACGTTTTAAACAGGTATACACAATAAAGAACATTATTAGTGAAAACCACAATAAAATATGTGACCAGGTAACAGACAAGTGAAATATATTGAAAATGTATCAAAAATTAGCATAACAGGGAGGGGAACAAGATGACAATGCAATATGGCAGAGCAATTCTCTACTTTTCATTGCTAATTTTTCTCCCTCTCCTCGGAGGGGGGGGGGAGGTAAAAACAAAAACGTATATATTAAACAGAGAGAGCTCACGTGACCATGGGACCGTAAGACTAAGCAGGTTACATATATCAGAAGAAACGTCCAGACCATGAAACTGTGGAGAAATGGGGCCGAGGATGATGATGTCGCATCCCTGGAATCCGGTATCAGGTTGAGAAGCCGAAGGATATTAAGTCTTTGGTCCAGGGATTTTATTAGGTGAGTATTTCTTGAATGGGAGATCAGTTGGAAGGGGAATCCCCATCTATATCGGATGTTATTGGAGCGTAGTACTTGAGTAACATCGGCCAGGTCTCTTTGCTTTTTCAAGGTGGAGGGGGCTAGATCTTGGAAGATGTGGGTGAGGTGTCTTGGAAGTCAATATCAGAGTTATTACGGGAAGCTTGTAAGATACGTTCCTTGGTGGAAAAATAGTGGAGGCGGATGATAATGTCACGAGGGGCCTGATTCTGTGCAGGTTTTGTGTGGAGCGCTCGATGAGCACGATCTAGAAGGGGGTCGGCACTGAAGCCGAAGGGACCAGATGTTTGAAGAGTCCTTCAAGATATGGGTAAGTCGGTGGTAGATACTGTTTCTGGAACATTCTTAATGCGGAGGTAATTCCGTCTGGACCGGTTTACTTGGTCCTCAATTTGTTCTTTCAGGGAGTCCAATTCAGTACGAATCGAGGCTAGGTCATCCTCTGTTTGCTCTTGCTATACACAGATTTCATCATTTTTTTTTCTCTAGAGCGTCTGTGCGGGAACCAATTGAGGAAATTTCTGATCTCAGCTCAGCCAGCATGGCGCGAATCTCAGTTTGTATCGTGAGTTTGACTTGGGAAGTGATCTCCGATATAGTTGGATGTAGTGACTCAGTATCCGGATCCGATGGATTACCTTCTTGTGGGGAGGCGGGTAAGGAAGGAGGATGTTTTTCTCTCCTTGTAAACATAGTTGGGGTTTGTGGTGGTTTCTTCTGTCTTTGAGACATAGCAACGTGGAGAGAGGGGGAGACAAGGGAAATCAAGGATGGTTCTCACTACCAGAAAAGCTTAGTCCCACCTATGTCTCACAACTTTAATGATGGCGGGGAAGCATAGTTCAGCAAAGAGCGTAAGGTAATACGGCGGGAAAGCAGAGTCCGGGAGACAGGGAACGTATATATCTATACCGAAAATCCAGAGTTTTAAATCTTCTCGTTATTGGAATTACAAATACAAGTTTCTTCTAATTTATTCAGTTATAGGTGTAGTGAAGTGCAATTTTAAGGGTTGGCCAGTAGATGGAGTAGCAGATGAAATGAGCAGGTCAGAACCAAAGGCAGCTGAACATATATAATCTTATAAGTGCAGCCACTGGTATGTCAAACCAGCAAAATCTCAGTCCAGGCGCTGGTGAATTGCTAACTTGGGTGATGCAAAGAGCACCAACAGGAGCCAGAGAGAGGCAAGTACAGCAGAGACAGTGATAGCAGGTGAGTACCTGGGTCCCAGCAAGGATTGAGGCAGTGGGGGATTTTTCCCTGGCACTTCTTAGGATGTGTACAGCTCAGGTGATCCAGCTGGTCTTTGTGGCATATGATCTGTCCCTGTGGGGGGGATGCTGTTGGCACTGTGGAGGATGAGTGTGTCGAAGGGTTCTTCACAGGGGTTGTTTAGATGCAGGGGAGGCAGGAGTTGCAGAGGAGAGGATAAGCTCAGCTCAGTTAGTGGCTTCCATGGGAATCTTAGAAGAGGGGTCTGCTGTGGCGTGCTGGTGTGGGTCTTTGTGCCAGAAGAGGTAAGATGGCCGCTGGGCAAGATGGCGGGGTCTCCCTCCCGTGCGGGATCACACGTGGAGTGCACGTGCAAGACAGCAACAGCGGCAGGTCCCTACCGTGGATGAGACTCACATTTTAACTTTTTACAAGTGAAAGTGAAATGTTTCAACCATCAAAATCTGTTTAATGTATACCCAAGCCATAACTTTAATTATATTAATTTAAACCTTGAGTAGTGTAATGAATTTCTAGACACATGTTCAAAGGTGTCAAGTTTAGAAATAATGTAGCATCTATCTATCTATCTATCTATCTATCTATCTATCTATCTATCTATCTATCTATCTATCTAGTAAATTTGGTTGTTTATGCAATCATTTAATTGTAAATACATGGCATTACTTAAAGTTGCTCTACAAAAGAAGAAGAGAGAAGTTATCTGTGTGATATATGTAAATGCTTTCAGAAATGGATTACTTGAGTTAGTTTGTAAAGAAGCAGTTAGTCATTACTCTATACGTTAAATTTAAGCACTGTGTCACTGTTTATCATCCAATTTTTGAGAACATCATTTTTGAAATGATTCTAAATGATGTGTTTAGAAGAAGACTTTTATTAGATATAAAGTATTGTTTGTTTGTTTTTTGTTTAGCCTAATTTGCCTTGTGAGCAACATAAGTGGAGTGATATTGAGTTATTGGCCCCAGATGACCAAACTACACCTGTTTCAATCAGTCTACATTACAGCTGCACTGCTTGTGAAGGTGATTACGCACTACCAGCATTGAATGTGAAATGTTTCAAGGTGTTACATGAACGGTAATGTTGTCTCTTTTGCCCTATTTCTTTATGTAGGTAGATTTCACTTGTGATCGCCAACTATTGTGTTTGAGTGATGTCTTGGGCCAAGATGTTCAGATTACACCTGTTTCCATCAGTCTACATTAGATCTGCACTGCTTTTGAAGGTGATTACACACTACCAGCATTGAATGTGAAATGTTTGAAGATGTAACATGAATGGTAATTAATTTTTTTTTTCACTTTCTGGTTTGGCTTGTTTGGATCCTAATCAAGTTTCATGGGACACACTGAAAGCATTCCAACAATAAGATGTGTTGCTTACAATCTTCAAATATTGTTGTTTTTGATCTTACCAATTGGATGGCCGTGTGTGCATCAACTGTGTGTCATAATAAACAATATGTTTTGAATCCGTGTCAGAAAGTTGTGCCCTTTTAATCTAAATTGTGTAATTTGAGTAAGCTGACTATGACAAATTCTATGTATTCAATCCAAGTTGTAGTTCTGAACTGTTGAGTTTTCAAACACCTTTCTTACTACATAGTAAACTGACGGTTTTTTAAGTCTTAAATTAAACTAAAATCCTGTAATGTTCCAAAATAAGTACTTACCTAATTTAAATAGTTTACATAACATTTTGTAGACATGTCAAATGTAGTAAGAGTTTTGCATGTTTATTCATAATTTACAAAATGCCTAATTTAACTTTATAAAAAAAGATGACATTTAACGTAATCTCTGTATAATGGATTTTTTACTACAAAACTATGAATTTGTCACATGCAAGTTTAGATACTTACTATTGTAAACCTTACTACATCAATAATGTACTGTATTTTTAATGGTCTTTCATAGCAACAGCTTAGGCAATGTAATCCAAGTATTGCAATAAAACGTGAAGACACATGGGCCCAGCTACATAAATCCTTTATTGATATTTTTTCAATAAATAGAACCCTTTTAATAAACTATTTTTTTTTTTTAAATGTTGCCTAAGTGTAATATTTGTCCAGCCTTATACATGACATAGGCATGCATTGTTAACATTAACATCTTACATTGTGTTTAATATGAATTACATAATTTAGGATTGTTTTAACTTGATTATTTTTCATTATGTAACTTGAAAATGTGTTTGCAAACTAATGTGTTATGCACATATGATGTTCTTAAAAATGTGTATTTTCACAATAAATGTTTTTGTACACAAGAAGACCATTCTTACATATAATTAACATTCTACAACAACAACATATTGCTAATACTTTCAACATTGTGAAACTCAAACTTTCAAAGTGTATATATTATAAATATTAGCCATATGAAAAATGTAATGTAATTAGTACATTATACATTATGTATTGTTATGTTTGTAAATTTAAACATAAGATTACCAATTGTGACATGTGTGACCAAATCTTGAAAGCTAATTACCTAAAAAGCAAACATGAATTCAGCCACTCATCCATTTTAAAACTTCAAAATATGTGTTTAAGATCACTATTACAGTTGTGTTTCCAGCAAGATAAAGTTGCCCTTTGTCCAAGCAAAAGCCTAAGCAATTATTAAATGGCTCATTCAGAGATGCAGGTACACCTTGTTTTTAAGGTGCAATTGTACAGCTGTGCTAAACATTTAGTCAAAATGAAAATACAGCTGTGCTAAACATTTAGTCAAAAAGGGCTGTAAAAGAAGTAATTTTTTATTGCATGCAGGAAAACTGCATTCGTTTTAAACATAGAATTCAATAATGCACAGCTTGATGTTTATGCGATAAACTAGAGTTGAGCTAAGAACTTTCAAGTCCTAATTATGAATCAGCTTTTAATAATTACATGTGTCTCCCATTGCTATTCAACATGGTATTGCTCAGATCTATCCTTAACCCTTTATAAAAAGGTTGAAGTGCAACTCACTGAATCAGCCACTTAAGGCAGATTTGTAATGATTCATACACGTGACTTTATTAGAACAATGTAAACATAATTCGTAATGGTTTGATGTAATTTGCAGAGTAAAGTGTGTGACGACTGAGAAGCTTACATCACATGTATTTTACATATGAAAAATATTTAAAACATCGAATGGGGTGATCATATCAGTGTTAGTTTAGAAATAAAACGCTGACTGAATTGATTCAGCACAGACCTTAAAGTGCAAAATGAGAAATATGGACTAGCTGTTTTGTAGAACATTATTAACCCATACTAAACAATTGTGATTGCAGTAGAATAGCTATATCCAAAAACAACAAACTTACACAGCAAAATGTTCAAGCACAGCAGGGGCCATATTTACTAAGCTGTGCATTAAAAAACAGTGGAGAGTTTGCCCATAGCAACCAATCAGATTTGAGTTGACATTCTATAGAATGCAATAGTTAAATAAGATATATAATATGATTGGTTGCTATGGGAAAAGTCTCCACTGTTTCTTAACTCCCAGTTTAGTAACTATGGGCCTTATCCAGAGCTACGATGTTACACTGAGAGCTGTAGCGCTCAGCGTAACATCGCTGCTCTGGTCCGACACTCCCCCTTGTAGGAGCGTATTAACTCTCCCTTACGCCGGCTGAAGG
>WWET01000907.1:251823-266768 GCA_011038615.1 Limnodynastes dumerilii | reverse complement strand
CTTGAAGTGCCAACCTCTTTGCGAGCAGCTCTTTCTCGCCGATAGTGTAGTTCCTCTCTGCAGGCAGAAATTTTTTAGAGAAGAAACCACACGGATGAACTTGGCCGTCTGAGAATTTCTGAGACAGATGAAGCGTCCACTTCTAGGAAAAAGGGCAAGGTGGTGACAGATGAAGCGTCCACTTCTAGGAAAAAGGGCAAGGCGGTGTCAGGTTGCCTGAGTATGGGAGCAGAGATGAAGGCTTCCTTTAATTGGTGGAACGCTTGCTGACTTGAGATGGACCATTTAGCAGGATTGGATTCCTTACGGGTTAGTGAAGTGATTGGAGCAATGACTGTGGAGTAATTGTGGATGAACTGACGGTAAAAGTTGGCGAAACCGATGAACCTCTGAATATTCCTCAGAGTTGTAGGCTGTGGCCAGACCAGAATTGCTTGGACTTTTACTGGATCCATTTGGATCTGAGTACCAGACAGGATGAATCCTAGAAAAGAAATACTATCGGTTTTAAAAGTACACTTTTCTAGTTTACAGAAGAGTTGATTGGTGCGCAAGCGTGACAGTACTTCTCTCACTAACAGGCCAGATCTTGAGAGAAGATCAGGATGTCATCTAGACACGACTGAGACATTCAGGAGATCCCGGAAAATTTTGTTCACCAATCCTTGGACGACGGCAGACGCATTACTTAAACCGAAAGGGCATCACCAAATATTTGTAATGTCCATCGCGAGTGTTGAATGCCGTCTTCCACTCATCTCTGCTGCAAATCCTGATCAGGTTGTAGGCCCCCCTCAAATCAAGCTTGGTGAAGATAGTAGACTCTCTGATACGGTCGAACATCTCAGGAATTAGGCAGAGGATACCGATTTTTGACTGTGTTGGTATCTAGTCCATGATAATCTAAGCAAGTCTGCCATCCTTCTTCTTTACGAATAAGAAACCGGCTCTAGCAGGGGATGATGAAGGTCGGATGAAGCCCCTAGCTAGATTTTCTTGGATATACTCGGTCATGGCTTGAGTCTCCGGCAAGGACAATGGGTAGGTCCTACCCCTTGGTGGTGTTCCGGGCATGAGGTCCATTGGGCAGTCCCAGGGACGATGAGGCGGCAGGGTTTCAGCAGGTTATTTGCTGAATACATCTTGGAAATCTTGCTACTGAGCAGGAAGATTCAGAGAGGCGTGTGGTATTACTCGGGTGAGGCATGTTTTAAAACAGTTGTTACTCCAATGGATGATCTGAGAGGTGGACCAGTCCACGTGGGGGTTCTTTTGCTGGAGCCAGGGAAGTCCTAAGATAATAGGGAAAATAGTCTTGGGTAATACAAGAAATTGAATATTTTCGTGATGCAAGATTCCGGTTTGCAATTTCACTGGAAGGGTACGATGAGTTATTGTACCGCCTGGTATACGACTACCATCCATGGCTGTGAGGTAGGTGGGTACAGAAAGTTCCTTGGTGGGTATTTTCAGAGCTTCTACCGCACAAGAAGAAATAAAATTTTCATCTGCTCCTGAATCTAGGAGAGCAGTTAAATTGGTAGATCCAGAAGTAGACGTCAGGACCGTGGGCAAAGTACAGTCCTTGATTGTGGAGGAGCGTAGTGGCACCCCTAACTTAGGCTCCTCAGTCTCGGTTAGGAGTGCTCGTTTCCTGGGCGCTTGGAGCATTGCAAACGGAGATGTCCTGACTCCCCACAATAAAAGCACAGGTTGTTTTTTATCCTTCTTTGACGTTCTTGCTCTGAAAGTCGGGACCTCCCAAATTGGCAGAGGCTCTTCAGGAGAAGTTGGCGGATTCCTAGGGCGAGTGGACAGTTGGACCTTGGGACGATAAGACTCTTTTCTCTCTGAGTTTCTCTCACGATGTCGAATGTCCACACGAGTACAGATAGTAACTAGTTCATTCAGCGTGGTGGGCAGCTGAGAAGAGATCAAATTATCTTTAATACGATCTGCCAACCAATGCCAAAACACAGAGATAAGAACGTCCTCTCCCCATGACAATTCTGAAGAGAGTGTTCGGAATTGCACGACATACTGACCCACGGAGGCGTAGAATATCAGTGGCAGCAGATGTGGAACGTCCTGGAGTATCAAAGATGACCTGAAAGTTGTCCAGAAAATGTTCTAAATTAGATAATAGTGGATCGTTCTTTTCCAGGAGAGGGGAGACCCAGTCCAAAGCTTGTCCACAGAGTAAGGAGATAATATAAGCCACCTTGATGCCGTCAGATGCAAAATTTCCTGGTGGGAGTTTGAAATGGAGGAGGCATAGGTTCAGGAAACCCCGATATAGTTTAGCATTCCCATCATACTTGGTAGGAGCTGACAGAGGAATCTGAGGGGTATCAGAAGAAATTCTTGGCAAGGAGACAAGGTTTTGTCATCATGCAGATGGTGTGCTGGAAGGCTCCCACTTGGTTAGCCAATTCATGAAGACAGGTGACCATTTGTTCTATTGTAGATTCTTGGTGCTCTAATCTGTCAGCCATGTTCAACATTGTTCTCTGGGGATTCCCTGGATCCATCGGGCCAAAACAAACTGTCATGGTCGTGGTGTCTGTGGGATCTGCCCCGGGTTCCAAGGAGTGTGACAATTAAGCCGGTGTAACAAGAAATCTAGCTGGTTTGATATAGGACTGGTGCATAGGCAAACAGGAACATAAACATAACAGTCTTATCCTCAACAGTGATGTTGAGGATATAGTGAACACTCTTCAGCAACAAATAGCTGCTCAAAATAATACAATTCAGACCTTTTCGGACAAGCTGGAGGATCTGGAGAATAGGAATCGCCGTAACAATTTACGGTTCATAGGCATCCCGGAGACGATAAAGGGTTCACAACTGGAAGAGTTTGTTGCCGTTCTGATCCCCCAACAGCTAAATGACCCGGGCATAGTGGGCACCCCTCAACTAGAATGAATACATCGTATAGGCCCAGATAGGGGGGGGAATGGGAACAGACCTAGGCCTGTGATTGCAAGGTTTTGGACTACAGAGCCAAAGAGTCCTTCCTTCAAGCGTACCGAAAAGTCAGATCTTTGGAGGAAAATGGCCAGAGGGTCTTGATATTTCAGGACTTCTCTGCGACTGTTTCTAACAAACGAAGGGAGTTCTTTGAGGTTTGCAAATTTTTAATTGCCTCTAACAAAAGGTTCGCGCTCGTGTATCCTGCTAGACTTCGAGTCACTGATGGCGAGGAAACTCTGTTCGTCACAGACCCAAAGAAAGCTAAGGATCATTTCTTGCGTAATCGTGAGAAACCAGATAATGATCATTATTTTGAATAATTACATTACACACTATGCAACCCTATAATGTCATATTAAGTTTTATCTTTCAAGTTTAGGCCACCTTGTGCCTTGTCTGTTTGTTTACATGCTTTTTTTTCCCTTTTCCAAACTCCAAGTTATAGGTCTGCTTGTAGTGTTATATCCAGAAAGACTTGGTGTCTATGCCCAGGCTATTTTGGAATATCTAGGGAAGACTTCACAGAGGGTTGTGAAGCTTCTTTTAATTTGTTTTCTTCATGGTTAAAAAAACTAAAATTCACACTGCATGATAATAATTATTCTGTCTGTTTTGGGTTGTCTTACACCCTATGTCAAAATGCTAATGCACTCTATTGTCTGATAGAAGGAACCCGGATGGCGCCTCAAGACCCCAGCACTGTCCCTGGTATTCGTGCAAATGGAAGCATTGGTGAAAGGCTTGCAGAGAATCATCTTACCCACGAGGAGGTAGGTCGTGATGCCTTGTCCTGACTGCTTTAACCCTGTACCCACACCACCCTCACCCTCACATCTTCACATACTATCCTGGAATGTTGGTGGTCTGAATATGCCGGTCAAACGGCAAAAAGTATTGTCACATCTTAAAAAAATGCGTGCAGACATAACATTCATACAGGAAACTCATTGGCAGAGGGTAAGGAATAATGCTTTACGAGGTCCATGGCTGGCGAAGTGTATATCTGCACAATACCGCAATAAAACAAGGGGAGTTGCTATACTGTTTGGAAACAATTTACAATATAAAATACTGGGATCTTATAAAGATCCCAATGGGAGAATTTTGATTGTGGATGTCGAAATATGGAACTCTAAATACACGTTAGTGAACATATATGGCCCAAATAACCAACCACATGATTTCTATAATAACTTATCCACGATCTTGGCTCAGAGAAATAATTTTCATCTAATTATGGGTGGTGACTTCAACTTGGTAATGGACCTGGGGCTAGACAGGACTCCCTCTGCTCAAGGTGGTTTTACCAACACCTGGAGAAGTCTCCAACAACTGTACATGCAACATCGAATGTCCGACCCTTGGAGACTTCTTAATCCTTCAGATAGAGCTCACACATATCAGTCTTCGGTGCATCGATCAATGTCACGTATACACTACTTCTTAATATCCGAAGCGATACTGACTCATGTGCAGGAGGTAAAGATAGCGGATATCGTGATTTCCGATCATGCCCCGGTTCACATCAAACTATTTGCTCCTCTGGGCTCATCCCCTGGCCATCTTTGGCGTTTCCCAAATTATTTATATCACTCTGAGGAATTTAGAACATATATTTCCACGCTGTGGAATCAGTTCCTTGACGATAACGATGAACATTGGGATGATCCCGTTTTGTTTTGGGAGACGTCGAAGGTGGTCATGAGGGGTCATGTCATCTCATACGTGGGTCAACAACGTAGGTTGCGAAATCAGCAATATGGAGCCCTCCTACATACAATGAAAACGGCCTTCCAACTATATTCTGACACCCTGACTGAACAGTCATTAAAAGATTACCGCCAATCTAAGCAATTGTTGGATAACTTTCTTACAGCACAGGCTCAAAACAAATTAGACTTTAGGCATAATAAATATTACAGGTGGGGTAATAAAACTGGCAAGTTATTAGCCACTATGTCCAAACCCTGGTGGAAGCGCACTTCCATACCTGCAATCTGTGACTTACACACTAATAGAATACATATTCAAACGCAAGACATACTAAAACAGTTTCAGGCCTATTATACACACCTTTATAAATCTATCCCCTTTAGTCAGGAAAACCATCAGCAAATGCTCGAGGAGGCAAACCTCCCTCGTCTAACCTTAGCACAACAAAATATATTAAACGATGAAATAACAATGGAAGAGTTACAAACTGCTATAAAGGAACTAAAATTAAATAAGGCTCCAGGGCCGGACAGCTTGACTGGGGAATATTATAAAGCCCTTAAACCACACTTATCCTCTTTGTTATTGGAGGTTTTCCGAACTATCCACAATTCAAATCAGCCATATCCATCGTTTAATAAGGCCTATACAACTCTAATATTAAAGCCGCACAAGGACCCTATGCAGGTTGATTCCTACAGACCCATAACCCTACTTAATGTAGATTTTAAATTGTTGTCAAAGATCTTCGCATCCAGATTGCAATCCATAATTCCGGAATTACTAACATCCCATCAAGTGGGTTTTGTGCATGGAAGACATTCCGTTAGAGCCATCCGAACTGCTATCGCGGCGGTTGTGGCCTCAGCCTCTGTGTCAGACTCCCAAAATATTTTACTAAGCATAGATACTCAAAAAGCTTTTGATACTGTGGCATGGCCACATTTATTGGGAATTCTAAGACATAGGGACTTTGAGGCCCCTTTTATTAATCTTGTTAAGCTCATGTACACTACCTCCTCTACTCAATTGCTGTTAAACGGTATCCGCAGAGAAGTGATAGTTATGGAGAGAGGGACTCGCCAAGGCTGCCCGCTATCACCACTATTATTCAACCTTTCATTGGACCCTCTACTGCGTATTTTAGACAACTGGAATCCCATTTCATGGTATCAAAATAGGCAGGGTTGAGATCAAGATGTCGGCCTTTGCAGACGACGTGTTATTATATGTGGCAAACCCGCAGACAATATTAAGGCAATTATTGACTAGGATGGATGATTTCGGGAAGCTCTCTGGCTTTCAAATTAATTTATCCAAATCTATTGCTCTGTCACTACATAAATTTATTAGACAACCTCCATGGAGTCATGACTTGCCTATATGTTGGGCGGGGGAGTCCTTCGAGTACCTAGGTATCCAAATCACAAAGTCAATACATAACCTGTGCATAGAAAATTATGGGCCAGCCATCCGCCAGATGGTTAGAGAATTTGAAAAAATTGAAAAATCTCCCTCTATCCTATTTAGGGAGAATTAATTTAATAAAGATGATAACGTTTCCGAGATTGCTATATCTACTACAATCGCTCCCGTTTATTTTATCTCATAAGGAAATCAGTGTTATTCATAAACATTTTCGTACTTTTATTTGGCAGGGTGGCAGAGCACGCATAGGGCTAAATAAATTACAGCAACCTGTTTCAAATGGGGGATACAACCTACCTAATGTAGCAACCTATAATCAAGCAGCTGTCCTGCGACATTTGAGGGATTGGTTACATTCCCAAGATATATACACTAACTGTTTGATTGAGGGCGGCTTTTTGGAAGGGTTGAGCTTGGTCTCGTTCCTCCACCAACATGATCAGGAACTTCCATAACACATTCGTGATAACCCACTCTTATGGCATACACGTAAATTCTGGCATATTATACGTCACAAATTCTTGCTCAATTCCCACAATTCACTTTTCCTAACCTTTCTTCTAAACCCAGCATTTCAGGACGGGTTGGCGGCCTACCCCTTTGCGGGATGGGCGAAAAAGGGATTAACCATGGTGGGTCAGTAGGCAAATGGGGGCACTCATAAACCGTTAACCTTTTACCAGGCAATTGAGGGATTTCAATTCTTAGCTGATTATCCCCTAGCTTATTATCAAGCACAACATTATGTGTTCAGTATTACTAGATTGTTATCAGATAATGATTGGCACAATGAGTTTGATAAACTGCTACAAAAATCACCCCCAGTTGCCAAAGCGATTACCATTCACTATAGATATCTACGTGATATGATGGACCATGCGAAAATTCAGTCAGGGATGCGGAAATGGCTACTACACTTCCCACATTTAACTTGTGAATCTTTACTCAAAGCGCATAATAAGTCTTATACTAGAAGGCCGCCTACGAGATATAGAGAAATGTTCCTAAATATCTTACATAGAGGATACATGTCCCCTAAAAGATTATATCAAGCTGGCATCTCGGATACACAGGCTTGTCCTAAGTGTGGAACGGATGGGGCTGACCAATTTCATTGTCTATGGCAGTGTCCCCTGCTCCGTAGGTTTTGGCTGAAAATCCGACATTATACGGAACAACATCTATTTAATCACTTACCCTTATCAGCGGAATGGGCGATCTTTGGCATTTTGCCCGAGAGGCAACAAATATCGAAAGGTGGTAGGCGGCTCACACAATATATTAGCACAGCAGCCAGAAAATCGATTTTGCAATACTGGATAAAAAAGAGCCCCCTCTGTTCCAGCTATTTAAAGAAAAATTGTACTTTTTATCCCGTATGGATTACTTAGAGACCCTATTGTCCAAAGAAAAAAGAGTTGAAAAATTCTTTGATTGCTGGCAGTCATATATTGTCACTTTGCCAGATTCAGATAAAAAAAATATTCATAACACACTAAAGCATACAACCTGGTACGAAATGCGCCAGCTGATGCAAGACCCCCCCCATAACTAAACGGTAAACCACATTTGCCGGAGGTGACTTAATGCTGGCGTCATCCGAGTCTTCCACATATTTCTTCGTTCATATCTCTAGGCAGCCATTTATGTTTTGAGCCTCATGTCCCTCTTTTCTTCAGTGACTATATGATTGTAAAGTGCTTTCTATGCATGAAATTGTGCAGATGCAAATGTTACTTAATCACTTACTATAGTATGTCTGTTACTAGTTAATTAATGTAAACTGGAATAGCATTGAGTGGACTGTCATAATACCATTTTGGCTATTTCTCTTATCTTCGCTGGTAATTGTATAACTTATTTGATGTCCTGTACTCATTCTAACCATGAAGGTAATTTCCTCATTTATTGCAGAATGCCTGACACAAGTTAATTAATGTGAATTGAACCACTGTTCAGCTAGCTGCTCTAGCGCAAGTTCTGTTATTTTTCTTATGCCCGCTTATATCTGTATAGCATGTTTGATGTCTTATACTTGTTCTGTTTTAGGACAGTTGAAGTCATATTTGGGACATTGTATATGAGAAATTTACTTGTATTTATGCAATGCAGTGTGAAAAAAAAAAAAACAAAAAAAAAACATTATCGGTAATGAAACTTGTGGGTTGGAAATATACAATAACAAGTCATTCGCGAAAGCGGTGAGTGTACCTGTCTTTATACCTTGGAAATCTTTATTGTTTTGGAGTATCCTCAACAAAGGATCCAGAGCCAAGTTAAAGAATAAGGGAGACAAGGGACAACCCTGTCTCGTGCCTCGGGTCATATGAATAGGGGGACTGAGTTCTCCATTGATGGCCAAGCGGATCTCAGGGGCATGATATAAGAATTGCACAAATTGCGAAAAGGCATTTCCAAAAGCACGTGCCTCAAATATTCTATAGAGATGGAGCCATGACAGCTTATCAAATGCCTTTTCAGCATCTAGGCTAAGTAAGATTTCAGGCTTAGATTTTGAATTGCGTTGATATGCTGCTATTGTCGCCGCTATGGCTGTCCTAATCCCTTTGATTGAATGCCTACCATGTGTGAAGCCAATTTGGTGCATTGCAAGTAGAGACAGGAGAATTACCTGTAATCAGATGGCTACTAATTTGGCTAGGATTTTTTAGTCCAGATTAAGTAATGTGATAGGCCTGTATGATGTAACATTTTTGGGATGTTTGCCTTGCTTTGGCAGTAGTATTGTGTGCGCTTCATTAAAGCGTGGAAATGGTGTGGTGCCCTGGTGTAATGTTTGAAAAAGGATGGTCCATCCGGTCCAGGCGACTTATTATTATTTAAGGACGATATAGTGGCTTTTACCTCCATTTCAGAGATTGGCGCATTTAGAAACTCTTGTTGGGAGGAGAGCTTTGGGAGCTTAGTGGTATCTAATAATTTATAATGTAAATTTCTATCATCTGGCATGGCAGTATATAATTTAGTGTAATAGTCTTGAAATTCGCGAATGATGGCCTCTGTTTTAGTTATTGTATTGAGGAGATCTGTCGCCGAATAGCTAAAATATGATTTCTATTCCTAGGTGGTTTTGTTAAATTAGCCAATAATTTCCCTGTCTTGTTCATCTATAAAATCTATTTTTGTTATAGTCTAACTTGGACTGAGCCTGGGCCCTGAGACAGCTCTCCAAAGTTTGTTTGCAATTGGTGTAATCTGTAAGGGTAGTATCTGAAGGATTTTGTAGGTGGGCACCTAGCGCCTCCTGCATTAGCTTAAATAAAGTATTATATTTATCCCTATGTTCCTTTTTCTTATTAGACATATAGGAGATAACATGTCCCCTAAGTACTGTCTTGGCAGTGTTCCAGTATAGAGTTGGATTATCCCAGTGCTCTATATTGTCGTCAGTGAATTCCATCCACTTTACCATCAGAAAATCACAAAATTCTTCTGATTGATAGAGATATGAAGGGAATCTCCAGGGAATGTATGATGGTTTGGGGAGCAATGCTTGTATGGATAACGCTATGGGAGCGTGATCCGATATCAGTATGTCTTTAATATGGGCATTGTTCACCCTAGCGAATAAATGGGTATGGACCAGAAGTTGGTCGATTCTAGAAAAGCTGCCATGAGCTCGAGAGTGGTGTGTGTATGTGCGCCAGGGAGTGCCTCAAGAAAAACTAGAAATTGTGTAACCCTCCCTTGTGGTTATGTGGCTCGTGTTACCTGAGTGGTCTAATCGGGGACACGCCACTGTATTCAAATCTCCACCTAAAATTAAGTTTGGGGTATCACTCTGTAAAAGGTAAATTTAGAGGGTTCTGAAAAACTCGCATTTGGCGAGTTAGGGGCGTAAATGTTCACCAGGGTGAATTGTTCGGTTCCTATTGTAAGACTCAAGATGATATACCTCTCACCAGGATCCATTATTTTGTTTGTTATGGAATATTGCAAGTTTTTGTTAATTAAAATTGATACTCCTCTTTTATTGGATGCATAAGAGGCTGAGATACATTCAGCTATCCAGGGACTTTTAAGGGTGGATTGGTCCGCTACCCGCCAGTGTGTTTCTTGTAAGAAAGCAATATCTGGGTTTAAGGCTTTCAGATGTGTGAGGACACGCCTACGCTTAATCGGGGTGTTTAACCCACATACATTCCATGAGATAATTGGTTGCTATTATCCTGCAAATTACATCCCTGTATATTAGACATCAGGATCCCTTAATCTGATATAGCAGAGGGAATTTTCCATTTTCCAAGAACTATGACCATGCCCCTGAAAGGTAGAATAATTACGATGTTTACCTATGAGTCTAGACCAATTGTTGTGTGACTTAATTGTATTACTGCATACCGTGTGTATTCCATGCATTGCGTTATAACAACTCCAATTTAACCCCAATTTCAATTTTTCCTCCTGACAAACAATATTACTTTCCCCAGCAAATGTGGGAAGGAGTGTAAACAACAAGCTTAACATTCTAACATTCTGCCTAATAAATGCTAACAAAAGCTTAACATAACCAAAGGGCTTAGGCGATATTTATCTCCAATACTCGGTCATGGACTCTGCTGATGCTGGGGTGACCTATATAATGGATCATCTGGTAATGACATGTGCTGGATAAAATCTCTGGCAGCTCTGGCATCCTCAAAGATATGTGTCTGTCCCTCATGTGTGAATCGAAGCTTAGCTGGGAAAAGCAAGGCAAATCTTACATGATTTTCAAACAGACATTTACAAAAAGGTGCAAACTCTCTTCTCTTCTGGGACATCAGCACTGAAAACTCCTGGAATATCAGGATTTTGTGGGAGCGAAGGGTGAGCGTGCTGAGTTTACGGTAAGCTTGGAGGATATTTTCTTTATCCTTATAATTAAGGAACTTAGCAATAACCGCCATAGGTCTGTCACTGCTAAGATTCCGTTCCGGGTCAAGCCTATGTGCTTGGTCCATCACAAGTTTTCCCAAATCACTCTGCAACTGGAGGGCAGTGGCCAGGTCTGTTTGTAAGAAATCCAGTAGGTCTGGACCCTTAATGGACTCCGGAATTCCCCTAAATCTTAAATTATTCCGTTTATGACGGTTTTCCAAGTCATCTATTTTGGCTACTAATAAGTCTATAATAGGTTTTTGGGATAGAACTATGTTTTGCGTGGAAGTTGAATTATCCTCCACATCACTGACCCTTTTCTCCAAACTTGTGATCTTTTTTTCGTTTGTTTCAATGTGTGACACCAGAGAGGAGAGATTGGCCAGGAACATATCCAATCGTTAGTCAACAAGAGGCATTATAATTAACAACATCTCTTTGGCAGCAGTGCTAGCTGATGGTGCCTCTATTGGGATGGAAGACACTTGTGGGGGAGTGATCTCCATCTGCTGTGATAGGGAAGGGGATGGGGGTGAGAGGGGAGAAGATGGGGTGTGGTTTTGTGAACGCACAGGCTGCAATGCAGGTCTGCTTTTACCCATTTTTTCAGGTGGCCCTCGCTCTAAGTATCTTTTCATACCAGACTAAAAACAAGTATTGAAATGGGAAGTAGGTCACCCTAGGTCTGAGTGAATGTTTACATTAGATTTTGACTATTCAAAAGACAGCTGGTAATTATACCGTGGCACAGACAAAAAAATTAAAAATAGGGGATAAGGGAAATCACTGGTAATGTAGGGGCAGCTCCCTATTCAGGGGACCTTAAGGGAATCACATCAGAACAAGTATACAATGCTATGCAAGTGAAACCAAAGTCCAGATTCAACCTTGCTAAAAGTTTTATCACTCTATCTTTTATCAGTCTGCCCTGAATCTGTAGCCCCCCTATATGTGTTATAAACAGAAATTTTAGCAGCCTGGTGGCAAGAGTCAGGCCCAGTTTGACTAGAGTCTTATTTCGGATTGGTACCTGGCAGCACCAGAGGTTGTAACGGATGATTGTGTTCGAACACGGGAATCAGCCGTTCTCCTTTGCTTCTGTAACTTCAGTGGTGTTGGTGTTGATGTATAGGCAGGAATTCGGGGGTCATGTACCTCAAGCGTCCCGCTCTCTGTGTTAGTAACTGACAGCTATGTAGTGTGTGCTGGTTTTCTTAGAATATCCAGCCAGTGTCCAAGCTCCACTGTATTCTATGGGTATCCAATGTGTTCAGGACCCTGTAAGGGAGGCTAAGGTGGTGTCACCAGCCCATCCAGAAACAGCAATTCAGGGGAATACACAGCTCTAGTCCCTATTGTAAATCCGCAAAAGGTGTTAAGATGTACCAGTACCTATTTGTCCCATTCAAAACTATATCCAGCCAGTTATGTGCCAACTCTGCAAGGGGTAGCTTTGATACTAACCAGCTTATGATATGGGAGGGTGTAACAGTCCCATTCCTTAGGTGTGGAATCCCAGCAGTCCCTCAAGAGATCAGCAAGGGTCTGGGGAGCGGTTCCGAACAATGGTAGGTTGTGCCCCCGCTATTTCCTGGTTAAGTTCTGAAAGGTCAGCTATGGGTAGGCTGCAGTAAGCTGGTGAGAAATGTGTGCTCCCCAATTAGTCTCCCGTTGTAGTTAACAGTCCCCAGAAACTTACAGCAAATGGCCAGAAACAGGATCCTGCAGCGCATCATTTCAATATGCTCAGTACTTTTGCGCCTTTTGTGCTGTCCACTCCACGCCACTAGGTTCAGCCTCTCCGAAGCCCCGGAGGGTAGCAGGATCCACTCACCTTGTTCAGGGAAGGTTATTGGGCCTTCTGGCCCTGGTGTCTGGTACCAGAGCATGCTTGACGCCCTTGTGCTATAGCTGGGTACAGTGCTGACCTTCACTGCGGTACCAGCCCCTGTGCTCAGCGTGTCCCGACGATGGCCTCGTCGGGACTTCGTCTGCCAGATGTGAGCGGGCGTTCTGTCTGTGCAGCGGGTCGAACTCCCTCTGTCACGGTCTTTCGAGATGGCCGCCTCACCCTTAAGCGCGGCTCCTCTAGCCCAACTTCGGTGAATTAGACTCCCCAGGGAGCCGGCTGGTGTTAGCCCTTTCCTGGGATTATCCTTGTCGTTATGAGGGGTTTCCCTCTCTTTTGTACGGTCCAAAAAGCCGCTATAATGCTGCTTTTACAGAATCCCCTCAGGAGCTCTTCTAAAATGCGTCCTGCTTCCTAGGAACGCCCACCGGAAACCCTGCTAATATTGTTCTACAGGCATTGTTCACCAATCCCAAAGACTTCCTGGAGCCAGATTTACTAACCTGCGGTAAAGAAAAAGTGGAGATGTTACCCATAGCAACAAATTAAATTCTAGCTCTATGGGCAACATCTTCATTTTTCCTTTCCTGCAGTTTAGTAAATTTGGCCCCTAGAATATTTCAGGTTTTAATTCAAAGGTTATTGAACTACAGAAAGTCAGTACATAATAGGAAACTTGCTAGACATAGAGTACAAAGTTTTACAAAGCTGAAAGTATTAGCAAGCTTTAGAAAGAAAGCAAAGCCGATGTACAATAATGATATATTAATATTATAATAAACACATTTGTTTTCTTGTAATCTTTACAAGCAATTAAAACACGTAAATGAAACTCTGTTGTGCCATTCCTTTCTAAATTACATTTAGTTTCAAATTAAAATAGTTTCTAAGTGACTTTACAAGATAAGAGGATATCAATAAACCATTTATACATTTTTGCTGTAAGCTATCTGATGTGCATTAAAGCAATAAATACTAACTGAGGAAATTAATCAATGCATTGTAAAGTGGGCAAAGTTTTTATATGAAATTACATATTTTAAACTATTTTCTTATGTCATAGCAGATTATTTTTCCTTTTATCATGCAACATGTAACAGTAAAATTAATTTATAATGTGAAATAAGAGCTGTAAATTATTGTAAATGAGTTTTTAATTCAACTTTTTCATTCATTACCTGTGGTGTGAAAATAAATCATTTCCAATTTTGAATTTTCAAGTGGATGAATGTAAAAGGAGAGCCCTGCTGGAAGAAAAGACTTACCCTGGAACATCCCTATCACTGGTGTCCCAGTCACTAGCTCCATGCAATCTATGTAGAGATTGTTTGACATGTGCCAAAAAAGAATATATGATATGCACTTGTTTTGTTAGGCACTAAGGGCTCCATTTACTATGTATAATGACCCAGCATTACTTTTGCTCTCTGCTCGCTTCTCCTTATGGTGAGTCTGGCTAGCATCTATCTATATAAAATGCCATTCTGCTCCTCACCGTTATACGCATGCGCAGTAGTATTCATATGTTGGGACGCTACTGTGCATGCCCAATGGTGAGGGGCAGAAAAAACTTTTAAAAAAAACCACACAAGCACACACACACACAAACACACTCCCCCCTGTGATTCCCCTTTACTTACCTATAGCGGTGGCAGGAAACTCCCAGTATCGAGACCCGCCGCCGGCCACCTCCCTCTCTTCTGCCCGCACTGAAGAAGTTCTTGCCACATCCAAGATGGCAGCCTGGTCCTTCCTAAGGACTCCCGCCGCCATCTTGAATGTGGCAGGAACTTCCTGAATGCAGAAGTAAGGTGTAGAATGTGGAGATGGCGGCAACAGATGAGGGCCATTCAGAAAGTTCATGCCACATTTAAGATGGCAGTGGGGATCCTTAGGAAGGACCTGGCCACCATCTTGGATGTGGCAGGAACTTCCAGAATGCAGACTTAAGGTGGAGATGGTGTCAGGGGGTACCTCTTCTGCTACCTAACAACAGGGACAGGTTGTTGATAGGTAGCAGAGGAGGGACTTGCCACCGACATCTTGAGAATACTGGGGGTTGCAACACATGATGGGGGATACTGGGGGGAGCTGGAGA
>WWET01000907.1:223163-245249 GCA_011038615.1 Limnodynastes dumerilii | reverse complement strand
GGCTGTATTCAGGCTTTGACAATGAGGCATTTGGCCACAGGCAAGATGTGGGAAGCTACTCTGTGGGAGGGGTGTCTGTATCAGGAATAGGGTAGCATAATAGTTAGATCCAAGGGTTTTTGGGGGGTGAGCAGGGTAGGAGTGACATTAGGAGGGTATGAACTGTGTCCCACAATGGGGACAAATTGGGGCAGGTCCACCACACATGAAGAAACGATCCTGTATTTCCACACCGGCGCCAGCACCAGGGGGAGGTTGAGGGGAACATTGCAGCTAGGTGCTCAGGGGAGAGATACCACCGATAGTATATCTTGTATGCATTTTCTTTGATTTTGGTGCAAATGGAGGATTTAGCAATATTTTAGTAAATATTCATCATCATCAGGGCAGGAGCCCAAGTCTCTTTCCCAGTCTCCTTTGTGCTTATCCTGAGGGCCAGAATGGGTCTCTAGAAGAATAGCATAGAGAGCAGATATTATCCCCGATGAAGGGCAACTGTTAGACAGAGATTCTCGAAAGTAGATGGAGATGAGAGACGGGCTGTTATAGGTAAATTCAGTAGGTATTTTTGGAAGAAGTGGAATGGGTTAGGGGTAAGAGTGGGGAATTTCTGTTGGAGGGAGGAAGTGGTAAGCCACTCATTTCCCTCCTTAAAATCATGAGCACATCGGATCCCAAGGTGCCTCCACGGGCGGGAGAAAGCTTTCGACTGTCCTGCAGGATTATCCCAGAGGGGTAACAGGTGAGAAATCAGAGGGGGGGAAAACCAAGTGGGGTTTACACGTATCCCATATTGAGGCCAAAAATGTTGTTGTAGGTAGAGAGAGCATAGTAGGAGGACTCTCAGCCCATGGGATACCCCAGATGGAGGATAGAGATCATAGTCCCAGATAGGAGGATTCAATATCTACCCAGGCCAGTTTGCCAGGGTGGGGGGGCATAGGAAGCTACAACATAGCTCAGATGGGTGGCCTGATAGTAGAGTTTAAGGTCATGGAATCCTCAAACTCCCTGAGTAGTAGGCTTTTTAAGCAGAGCTAATCGGGTACAGGGAGGGCGATGATTCCATACAAATCTGACCAGTGAGCGTTGGATAGTTGTGAGCGTAGTGTTGGGGACTTTCACAGGGAGGGTTTAAGGTCAGCCTTAATCTTGTCTAAACAACCAGGATAATTGGCCTCATATAATGAGCTAAGGAGTTTGTCAAGAATATGCCTAGGTAGTGCATCTTTAACCATTGCCATTTAATGTGAAAAATGGATGTAAGGTTCCCCTCTCTATAGGGGAAGTATTTAGTAGGAGTGCTTCGGATTTGGACATGTTTATTTTATATCCTGATAACTGCCAAATTGCTGCAGGACGGCAAACAGATTTGGTAGGGAAATTCGTGGGTTTGTTAGGGTAAGCATAACATCATCTGCAAAAAGGATAACTTGTAGTTTTGACGGTCAATCTGAATGCCAGTCATATCTGGTGATTGTCGTATGGCCGACGTTAGTGGTTCTATGGCTAGGGCAAAGTTTAGAGGGGAGAGGGGGCAGCCCTGTCTGGTGCCATTACTGATATGGATCGGGGATGAAGGAGATCAGTATGTCATTACACTTGTTGAAGGGCAAGAATAGACTGGCCAGATTCCATCTAGGTAAAGGCCGCAAAGTCCAAATTTTGGCAGGGCTTGGTTTAGAAAGTCTCAGGAGATTCTATTGAATGCCTTTTCAGTGTCTAAAGATAAAGGGCCTGATCCAGACCTACGCTGGCTGGCGTTAAAACGCCAGCCAGCAGCGTAAGATCGGCTTAAAAGCCGATCCACGATCGGTAGCTTCAGTGTAGTAACGCTGGAGGTTAGTGCAGGGAGGCGGAAGGGGAAGGTATTGAGGCTGGGAGGGCAGCGTTATCGTACTAACGCCGCAGTCGCAGCGTATTTACACTCCCTTACACCGGCTGAAGTTAGGATAGCCTTCAGCTGGCGTAAGGGAGTGTAAATACAATGGGGCAGGGGGAGTGTCAGGGGGAGTCCCACAATGTAATGCTGAGTGTTAGTACGCTCAGCGCTACATCGTAGGTCTGGATCAGGCCCAAAATAACTGATGGGACACCTCGGGTTTCTGCTATATGAATTAAAGTCAGGGCTCGCCGGATGTTGTCTCTGGCCTGCCTACCAGGGATAAAATCCACTTGGTCATAATGGATTAGAGGGGAGAACAGCATTTAGTCTAATGGCTAAAATTTTGGCGTAAAGTTTAATATCTATGTTAAGTAGGGAGATTGGCCTATAACTCGCGCAGAGCTGGAGATCTTTCCCTTCTTTGAGGCTCACAGTGATTCTAGCCTCCAACATTTAAGGGGGCCAGAGGACACCAGACAGGGCTGCATTTAACATGGAGTGGAGGTGGGGGAGTAAGAGAGGGGCAAAACGTTTGTAATAGACAGCAGCATAGCCATCGAGGCCAGGGGATTTGCCTAATTTTTGTAACTTAATTGCTTTTGAGATCTCTTCTAACAAAATTTCTTCATTTAAAAAAGCAGCTTGATCAGGATGTATGGATGGGAGGTTAATATGTGTGAGGAACTCGTTTATTGAGGTGCAATAAGGGTAATATGGCAAATTAGTTGACGAGAGGGGTAGGTTGTAGAGATCTTGGGTCGTATCCAGAACTACGACCGTCTTCCATGGACGGCCGTAATTCACTGAACAGTAGCTACTGTGCATGCGCAGTAGCTATTGTACGTAATCTGCGTATCGTTTCGATACGTAGATTGCGTATATGCGGTCTAAAAGACCACATATACGCAATCTATGTATCGAAACGATATGCAGATTACGTACAATAGCTACTGCGCATGCACAGTAGCCACTGTTCAGTGAATTACGGCCGTCCATAAGTAGAAAGTATTCCTCTAAGGAAGCACTAAGGTTGGTGAAGTGGGTCGGATCTCGCAGTATCAAGTCATTGATATGCCAGGTGGAGCGAGGGAGACATGGGGCTTGTAAAGTCAGCTGCTACTGGGGCATGATCGGACCAGGTGCGGGGGAAAATATGGGCATTAGTGAGTTTAACAGTAAGATCGTGGCTGAGCTGGACTAGGTCAATGTAGGAGAATCAGGAGTGGTAATGAGAGAAGGAGTAATCTAGCTAGGGGATCCCGAGCCCTCCAGGAGTCGTATAGGCGGTGGAGTTTCACAAAGTCACCTCGAAACTGAGGGGATCAGGACATATTGTGTTGGGGGATGGTCTATCAAGGAAAGTGAAGTGTACGGCATTGAAATCACCGGCTATGATGAGTTCACCAGTCCGAATCTGAGACAAAAGAATTGGGGTTGATCAGTGTTTGGTGCATAGACATTCACAAGTGTAAAAGAGCAGTTGCTGAGCCATTCACGTCACGGTGGACTGCCTCTAATTAGAAGGTGACATGTTTGGCAAATAGAAAAGCGACTCCTCGTTTTTACTGACGTCGCAGGAATGAATAGTAAATGGAAAGAGGAGGGAGCGAAGCTCAGGATGGAAACGTTGT
Source organism: Limnodynastes dumerilii (assembly GCA_011038615.1). NCBI lineage: Eukaryota > Metazoa > Chordata > Amphibia > Anura > Limnodynastidae > Limnodynastes > Limnodynastes dumerilii. The sequence goes on along the minus strand of WWET01000907.1, from coordinate 241,733 downwards.
AGGAAATGGGTGTCTTGGATGAAGGCGATGTCTGCCTTAAGGGCCCGTAGGTAGGTGTGGAGCTAGGTTTTTTTGAGGGGTGAGTTAAGGCCTTTAAGGAGAAGGTAAGAGGCACTATCAGTACAGGGTGTGGGTATATAGAATTGGTTACTAGAGTCAAGTCAGAATATATTTCCAGGTAGGTGTGGATTATGGGCGGTGACCTTTGGGGAGGGGAGGAAGTGGTGATCTTAAAGACCGCATATACGCAATCTACGTAACAAAACTATACGTAGATTACGTAAAATAGTTACTACGCATGCGTAGTAGTTATTATCGGTAAACTAAGGACGTATGTGCAATACGTCCGGGGCTGTGAATCCGGCCCGTTGTCTACAGGTTTACTTGTCACCAGATTTTAGCTGACATTTTCTAGAATGTAATAGGAAAGTGAGAGTTATAATCTGATTGGTTGTTATGGGCAACATTCCATCTTGCTTTGCTAGGTATTAGTTACGTTTATATTGTAACATGCTGGAAATTTTAACAGAACTAACTGGCACGTGATCCTGTCTAATGGACTTAGTTCCTCAAGCCTTCCTTAAAGGCTACCTTAAAGCAATACACAAGGAGAGCGGAGTGTCCAAGTGTCACTATGGGAGGAAGTGCGTGGCTTTACTGCCTGTCTGTGTGGTTACTCACTTATGCTATTACCAGCAATGTGGTAACTAAGTATAGATTACACCAGACAAACTAGATATGATGGCCTACCTTACCCACTTATGGTGTTGGTCCACCCTCTCCAGCCCTCTCAATGACACTCACTGTAACTCCAAAACACTGTAACCTATTGGGTCTAAACACTAAAGACAAATGTCTATAACACAAACTACAATAACCACAAGCTTAGCATTGCAATACAACCATAGCATACCTACTGAGAGGCACCACACAACCACACATATTTCCTGTAGATGCCCACTTACCAGGAATTAATGATGCCTGCTCTGTGCCTAGGGCAAATCCTGACTGACACTCACTTACCAGGGCCCAGTGTTATGCTTGTTGCCTCTGAGTTAATCTTAAATGGCACCCACTGTTATCATTGTTGCCTATAGGGCTGCTGCCAGAAATGTTGAGGCCTGGGATACATCCATGGTGCTTTGCCCCCTATGTGTCATCACATATGTGTGGAGCACCGCATACCTGCTTTAACAGTAGGCTGATGGTCAGCATACCTCCCAACATTTGAGAATTCGAAAGAGGGACAAAATTTTGCGGCCTGGTAGAGGGTGTGTGTCTTGTACCACCTAGTGGGCGTGTCTGGGAAAGTGGGTGTGTCTTACACCGCCCAGACCAGCGGGTCTAGTGCCTGCCACTTTTAATTGACAACCATCAATATGTCTGACTCTTATTATTAGGCCTGTCATCCATATATCTGCCCAGGATTCATATGTCCAGCCTCCATATCTGTCCCTTTATTTGTCCTACCTCCATGTCTGCCTTCTATATTATTTGTCCAGTCTCCATTTCTGCTCTTTGTAATGTCTAGCCTTCATGTCTTCCCCTTACTTATTATGTCCGGCCTTCATTTTTGCCCCTTATAATGTCCAGCCTCCATATCTGTCCCTTGTAATGTCCAGCCCCCATGTCTGCCCCTTGTAATGTCCAGCCCCCATGTCTGCCCCTTGTAATGTCCAGCCTCCACATGTGCCCCTTGTAATGTCCAGCCTCCATGTTTGCCTCTTTATTATTTGTCCAGCTCCATGTGTGCCCATATAATATCCAGCCTCCATATCTGCCCCTTATAATGTCCAGCCTCCATGTCTGCCCCTTTTAATGTCCAGCCTCCATATCTGCCTCTTATGTCCAGCCTCCATTGTCTGCCCCTTAGGTCCAGCCTTTATTTTCTGCCCCTTATGTCCAGCCTCCATTGTCTGCCCCTTTAAATGTCCATTGATGATGTGTTATGTTTTTGGGCCGGAATTGAGGATGATCTCCTTAAATTTGCAGAGTACCTAAATCTCAACTCTCTTAATTTAAAATTCACTTCCACCATCAGTAGGGACAGAGTAGATTGCCTCTCCACTAAAATGTACATCAAGAATGTGGATGCCAACTCGTACATACCAGCCAGCAGCACCCATAATCCCAGATGGTTGCAAAATATCCCAGGGGGACAGTTCCATAGAGTCAGGAGAAACTGCTCAAAGATTGATGAATTTAAAATCCAAGCACAGACTCTTAAGAAAAGGTTCAGTGACAAGGACTATGACAATGCCCTTTTAGAAAAAGCATACACAGACAGTCTCTCCCTAGATAGACAGAGCCTCCTTGAACCCTCAGAAAGGGCCTCATTTACTAAAGTCGATTTGGTTCAAATCGCGTAAATGCCTGGGAGTTTGACTGTGATTAACAAATCGCTGTATTCACTAAAGCCAAACTCCCGGGACTTGAGCCTTTGGCCATTTGTCAAGGCAAACATCGATGAACAGAAATCGTCCAGATGTTTGCCATATAAAAGATAGAACTCGTCGGATTCACTAAAGTTGATTTGAGTCCGACGTGAAATCCCTGAAAAAAAAATTGCCTGCTCTGTGGGGTGCTTTCAATGAAAGCTCCCGACACTGATCCTGAAAAACACATGTCAATATACTTGACATGTGTTTTTCAGTGTATCAAAGGCAAGCAGAGGCAGCATGGTTGTAATAATTGCCAGCCAAAAGCGACCTTTGTAAATAAGGTCCAAGGAGAGCCCAGAACCAAGCCACATGAACCCCTCTTCATCACTGACTTTAGCAGTAATTTTAGGAAACTTGAGAAACTCATAATTTCCTACTTAAGGACCCATAATTAAAAACCATCCTCCCTGACAAACCCAAAGTTGTGTATAGGAGGTCAAAGAATCTAAAAAGTATTTTAGAACCCAGTACCCTCAGGCCAGAGAAGAATTTGGAACCAAAGAGTAACTGGTTAAATGACAATAAAAAGGATTTCTATTATTGCACTAAATGTGCATCATGTACCACTACTAATAGGCAGACTATTCAGCCCCTCACCTCCTTTAAACCACACAGGCCAAGAGCATAAGGTTAAAGAAAAAATCTGTTGTGACACGAAAGGTGTCATATACTTATTGGAGTTCCCTTGTGGCCTCCAATACGTTGGACGTACCATCAGACCTTTGAAAACCACATTGGGGAGCATATAAGGAACATTAAAAAAGGAGTCACAACCCATAGCGTCCCTCTCCATTTTCTGCACAAGCATAACAAAGATCCTTCAGGACTGAAATTTATGGGAATGAAAAAAGTTGAAAAACATTGAAGGGGAGGAGATTATGTAGCCAAAATATCTAAGGAGGAGAGCAAATGTATATACGATCTCGAACCTTTGGGTTTAAATATTGATCTAGACTTGGGTTCGTTCTTATTTATCTAGTAACATACCTTTGTCTCCCCCCCCTTCTATTGCTATCTTAGTACTTTTCCAAGCCTATCATTATTTATTATAATGATCTTTCTGGTGTTATGTTACCATTTATTTTCAACGTATATTTCTATGCTTTTCCTTTTATTATATATCTTTCTTATTTTTTTTAACTTTTTTACATTGTTCCGTTTTTCACCATTGATGTAATTCTGTGTCACCAGCTTGACCCTTTTTGGTTTTAGCACTTGTTCTGAGTCACCTATATCCCTATCATCAAGCCATCCAGCTCCAGGACACATTCCTGTCAATCATCATCACCCAATCTAACATGGCACTTCATCCTCCATTCAGCTTCAAGAGACACAATTCTGTGAATCATCATTAATGCCCTTTAAAGTTGCCGCCAGAACTACTGTGTAAAACATACTGCTGACTTTCACGACTATACTGTGTGTTTATCCCTGAAGAAACCTGTCATTAGGTGAAACACGTTGGTCCTTGTAAAGAGAGCTCTCCCGAACTTTACAGCACAGATCCACCAGCTGTTTTCACCCAGGTGCGGCTGCGAGTTCACACAGCGTTGGTGCCGAGTGTTTTCATCGTAGTGCAGTACCAGTGGCGCACCCAGGGGGGGTTTCCAGTTGCCCAGAAACCCCCTTTTACATCCTGAAACCGATCATAACATACACAGAGCAGTCGGCAGTGTGCTGGCTGCTCTGTGTATGTTAGAATATAAAATGTATAAATAATAAAAAAGGGAGTATAAAAATAAAAATAAATAAAAGCATAAATAATTTAAAATAGGAATAGGAATAAGAATAAGAATTTGTTTCAGATTGTTTCAGATTAACATTATTTAGCACGAATCAAAAGTCACCATCAAAAGTCACTTTACCATCTAAACTTCCTTTTCCACTTCAACCAACCCACCAACTTGAGCTGTCCTCTACTCAATGTAATGAACTCTACATATCCATGGATAACAAAAGTATAGAATAACATAATATAATCAATCAAATAAAAATAAAAATATACAAATGACAGGTTTAATATACTTCTTTTCTTTTGTTTGTAAATTTTTTATGCAACTTATGTTTATTGCATCTATGCTATTATTTTTTATTCATTTATTTATTTTTGGTTTCTTCGAGTCAACATAAAATTGCACTGTTAATTTTACATCACCATGGCAACCAGCACCCTTTTGACAGCAGTGACACCTAACACCCTCCCCTGTGGCTTAGCAATAGGCTTGGCAACAAGCACTGGAAGTTGTGTGTGACATGCATCCGGTTCAGAGGAAGCATGGGCTGGCATAGGTGTGACTCCTGGCTTTTATGTTTTATTTTTATATTTAAACCTCTCTCTATGCTTTTATCTTATCTATCTTATCTATCATTCTATCTATTCATACACAACTTTTTTGTTTTGATGATTTTTCAATAAACAGTCAATGGCAGATGCTTTCACTTACACTTAGCCTAGAATGTGTGAGACCCCTAATCAGGCCCTGCATGCATATTACTAATTCACTCTGCACTTCAAACTAAGAAATAGGTGTGGCCCTGGATCAACTCCCATATTGTAAACACGGTTACAGTTTGTGTGACCTGAAAGGCATAGAGGCACCCACATTAATATAATTCTCATGAGGCTATAAGGGGAGAGGCTCCCCAACAGTAACTAGGCTTGGTAAAAGTAGGTATATTGGGGTAGATTCAGACCTATGGGCTAGTTATGTTACAACACGTAGCGTATTTTCGCTAGTGTAATTACTATGCACTCCCCTAGGCACTCCCCTCGGTTGTACGTACTTTGGGCCTGATCCAGACCTACGCTCATAAAACGCCCCTGTGCGTAGCGTATTTATACCAGCGTACCTACGAAGCACTCCCCTAGGCACTCCCCTCGGTTGATGGTATTTAAGCCGTCTTATGCCGGCCAAACCCTGCCCTAACTTTTCTGTGCATAACCGTGGGCGTTCGTGGCTCCTTGCGTACTTACGGCGCTTAGCATGCCCATACTGTACTATTTACATGCCTCACCCCGCCATCAAAGCGTAAATACAGGTTTCGGATGGCTGGCACGCCCCTTCGTGTGCTGTTACGAAGCTGGTACGCTCAAGACCCATACTCTCAGTGTTTCTTTGCGTAACATTGGCCGTGCGCATGCGCACTAAGGGCCTGATCCAGACCTACGCCGATGCGCTGTGCACAGCGTATCAGTGTTCATTTTGTCCGACACTCCCCCTGTGCGGGCGTATGGCCCCTTCCTTACGCCGGCTGAAGGCTACCCTAACTCCACCTACACTAACCTGAACGTAGGGACTCTGGGGGACATCCCCTCCAGCGTCCCTACGGCACTGCTACGGATGCCCGATCCAAGATCGGGCGTTGCCGTAGCGACGCCGGGCAACATCTGCCCGTCGCATGCGCAGATCGGCTTTTCAGGCGATCTTACGCTTACACCTAGCGACACATGTATTACAATAATTTGGAAACCCCCCTTTAAAAATCCTGCGTTTGCCACTGAGTACCCAGACACGGCTTACATATCTCAGCACTGCAGGCATCACCTCCGGTCCTCTCAACATCGGACACTTATCAGAAGCATCGGACCCCTTTGGGACCTATTCCCTCCGTCGGGCCAAGAACTTTTCACCAGGGCTATTACCTCACGGAGGTCAATGGCTACAATGCTGACAGCTATATTGGAAGGAATATCTGAGACAAGCCCCGGAATTCCTCGTCTTATTGCACCGTACACTGATTCCTGCGTATCCCAGTGACTGCTAAACACAGGCGGTAAGAAGTATTAGTATCCTTGGTTCCACCACTTATTTATTTCAGTGGCAATTTTGATTACATTTTAACCACTTAACACTATTCTTGGATAACAAAAGAGCTTTCCCTGAATCTAGCTTGAGACAAGTGTTTGTTTGGATGTACTTTCCATCAATACCTACATAAGGGTGATATCTTATCACACAATTGTGGCTTGACTAAGACTTTTGTCTGAACTTTTAGGAGTGACTCAGCCTGCCCTGACACGGGACCACAACCACTGGCAACACAACCACAACGGGTAACACAACCACTGGCTATAAGGAATCAAGATAGTGCACCACAGTCAGCAATTATGACATCTGGTCTGACTTAAAAACACTCAGACAATCCCTTTCAATAGGCAATTTGGAGACCCCTGTACTAGTTAGCAATCTTGTACTTACTGTATGCTGCCCACCCTCAGTCGTGTAGAGTGTTTAGCACAGTCAGGAACCTTTTAAGCAATAAACGTAAGAGCCTAAAATGCTAAATTGTCTAGAAATTCATGTTCATTAAAACTGCTTGTTTTATGATATTTGTCAAAAATCACAATCATAGACTGCTTTGGTGGAATCCATTGGCCAATACTGTGCAATGAAGATATGAACAACCGCGATAAAGATGATGATGAGGTAGATGACAACTTAAATGTTGAGGATGATTACAACTGTTAGCCATAAACTAATTGCTGTAGACAGATAACCCAAAATGTATTCTTTTTTATTTAGGTATTATTTTTTTCCTCAAAATGTATTCTTAAGTTGGGGCCCAAACAAAAGAAACACTTCAGACACATATGTATTATTCCTTGTCACTGAATTGCTTTGTATGATAAACTGCGCATGTCCTTTATGATATACTACATAAGGGTGGACAGGAGGGCTCAAGGACAATTCCATCTTGCACCAGATTTCATCTTGGGCTTTGCTGAACAACATCATGAACAGTAACAGTATGATCATAAACAATGTTTAGTAGAGGTGATGATGTAAAAACCACCCTTGGTTAAAGGAAGAATAACTTATCACACAACTCTAACAGATAGCTCATGGTGGAGGAACTGGCCAGACAGGAACACCAACTTGTATGCAAGGAACTGGCACTCATACCAGGTGATTTTCAGTACATTTTGAAAGTCAACCTCTATAAATGCTAAGGACTGAGGCTAGCTATGTTTATTGCACAACTGTTGAGAGAGCAATTAGAATTCTACCCAGTCATGGCTAGTTTTAGTGTGATCCAAGATAGCCCAAGGGCCAGATTTATTCAGCTGCACTTTTGGAAAAGTTTAGATTTTACCCATGGCAACCAATCAGATTCAAACTGACATTCTCTAGTATGTAATAGTAAAGTAAGAGCAAGAATTTGATTGGTTGCTATGGGCAACATCTCCATTTTCCAAATCCACAGCTTAGTAAATCTGACCCCTAGGGTTCAGTGACAAAATCAACAGAATTGGAGCAGTATATATTGCTGGTAATCCTCTACTGCACCACAATCACCACCATGTTTGATGAATAATTTGGAAATGTTTTGAAATAGGTCTGTCATAATCCACCACAGAACCCATCTGGCCATCTGACATTCCATCCAGGTAGACCACATTCTTCTCTGGAAGCACATAATCCCCCTTGTTATGTTTTGCAGTGCACAGCTTTAACCCATCCATGATCTCCTGATGAGGTTGAAAGACCACACAAGAAACCAGGACTGGGATTTCTAAGTTGTTAATCAATTCTTCCAATATAAAAATTCCAATGGATTTTTATGCTTGTTAAATAATCAATCAATAAAAAAGGGTCTGCAAGAAGTTTTTACATTTTTTAATTCACTGGATAGACCATTTCCTTGCTTCTACTAAAGCAAGAAAATAGAATAGTAAATAGGACTTGCAGCTGGGTGTTACACACTGTCCAATCCTTGTATCCAGTGGTTGGATCTGATACAATTTATTGGACTGTGTGTATGGTGACTTCATTGTAATATAGTAACATAGTTGACTAGGTTAAAGAAAGACACCAGTCCATCAAGTTCAACCTATTATGGATCTCCTGCGATCCCTATCTTATTATTGAAATTGATGCAGATGAAGCAACCTCCATTCTGTTGCAATCGGAAAAAATCCCTGCTGACCCAAGATGACAGTCCTATTTCACCCTTGATCCACTACTATCCTTCATTTTAATTAATGGTCATGGTAACCCTAGATGCCGTTTTCTGCTAAAAATATGTCTAACCCTTTCTTAAACATGTCAAGTGAATCTGTCATCCCAACCATCCCTGGCAGTAAATTCCATATATTGACTGCCCTTACTGTAAAGAACCCTTTCCTTTGCTAGTTGTGAAAGGTCCACTCCTCTTACCTTAGTGGATGACCCTGTGTCCTGTGTATAGTCCTTGGGGTAAAATGAAAGTTCTCTGTATTGATCCTTAATGCATTTGTATATAGTAATTGTATCACCCTTAGATGCCTCTTCTCAAAAGTAAACGTGCCTAAACTGACTAACCTTTCATCATAGCTCAATGACTCTATACCCTTTATTTATTTTGTCAACCTCCTCTGAACCCTTTCTATTTCCAAAATGTCTTTTTTATGGAGTGGTGCCTAAAACTGAACTTCGTATTCGAGATGAGGCCTTACCATTGATTTATATAGTGGCAAAATCGCATATTCCCTTGCATTTATACCCTTTTTTATGCATACTAATACTTTATTGGCCCTTGCAGCTGCTGCTTGACATTGAGCAGTACTGCTAAGTCCAATATCCACAAACACTCCTAAATCCTTCTCAAGTAAATGTTCCACTAAATTTACCCCATTTAATTTATAGATTGCATGCTTGTTTTTGATCACTAAATGCATAATCTCACATTTATCTATGTTAAACCTCTTCTTCCATTTGGCCACCCAATCCTCCAGTTTATTCAAGTCCATCTGTAGAGAACCTACAACTTCCTCTGATTCTATTACCTTACATAGTTTAGTGTCATTCACAAAAATAAAGACTTTGCTCTCTAAACCATCACCAACGTCATTAATAAATATATTAAAAAGGAGTGGTCCCAGCAGGGAAACTTGAGGTATACCACTTTATACTTTTGAGCAATTAGAAAATGTACAAATTAATACAAATGTTGTTTTCTAAACCCAGTTCTCTTATTTTGTGGACCAACCTCTTGTGTGGTACTGTATAAAAGGCTTTTGCAAAATCTAAGTAGACCACATCTATTGCACCACCCTGGTCTAAGTTCAAACTAACTTCCTCAAATAAGCTAATTAGGTTAGATGGCAAGACCTATTCCTCAAAAATCCAAGCTAATTCCCACTAATAATCTTATTGTGCACCAAGTCATCCTGAATACTATCCCTGCAGAACCATGCATACTGTCTGTAGCTTTTTCTCTGTATCTTTTCTAGCAAGTGCAAGAGACCAGACAGGCATGCTCAATCAAGCTGCCTAGTCTGTTTGTTATGAAAACTGCACACCTGAGTGCATATTCTAACTGAAAGTCTGGTGTTCACTGGAGCCCCTTATGGTGGGGACAGACTTGGCTGCACCCTTCCAGCATGTCAAGACCCCAGATGGCAAACCCTGAAAAATTAGATAGTTCCTAGTACCATTGATAGTTACAACATACTGCAGTGAATCTGATCAAGACATGCAGTTCTTCCCTCCCACATAGTGTGTTAGCTCACATGAGCAGGGCCCTCCATCCTAGTACTGTTCCTTCCTCCACCAATCCCCCCTCACTTCGTACCCTCTTGTCCCCCTCTGCTAGCCTTTTTACCCTTCCCCACCTGGTGGCTCCCTCTCAACCTCTCACTGCGCTCTATTCCATGCTTCTTGATCTTCCAAGCTTGACACCTCACATTTTGCCTAGCGTTCTGTGCTTGCTTCACTTTATTGTACTTTTGTGATATTTTTATAGTCAAATTGTATTTAATATATACTATGCTGTCCATCCCTATCCTGTATGTCTGTATTGTGTTTTGTTGTATTTTGTACGGCACTGTGGGCACCTTGTGGCGCCTTATAAATAAATGATAATAATAATAATAATAATAATAATAATAATAATAATGGTACAGAATGCCTAAACCATTTTGCAAAGTAAGCGGTACAAATTAATTTTAAATCTTTTGCATGCAGGGAAAATACTTTACACATAAAACTCACATACTGCATAGTTTTATTTTTAATTTATGAAATAGAGTTAAGCTAATAAAATTAACAAATTAAACTCTAATTCTGGTTTCACAATTTAAAATTGGCTCTTCTTGAAGTTAAATATTTTATTAAAAAAAGCTGTAAATGCAGCTCTGAATTATCTCATATATCCGCTAATTTAGGGACATATATCATGTGCTGTAAAATTGTGTTATTATTTTTATCATTTATTTATAAGGTGCCACAAGGTGTTTGCAGTGCCGTCCCAGATAAAACAACAAAATACAATACAAACATACAGGGTTGGGATGTACAGCATAGTACACAATAAAATACAATTTAAATATAAAAATATCACAAAAATATTATATAGTGAAGCAAGCCTGCAGTGGCAGTTTCTGAATTGTATTTTTCCAAATAGAAGCAGCTGAAAAGAAGTTTTGAATGGCTGTATTGGGAAAACTTTGTTTCCCCTGCAGACAGCATCCCTTAGAGAACACAGTGATGCTGTTATAGGCTTGATAGGCCCTATTTTGACAATGATACAGTGGAGAGCTGAATTGCAGCTGTATCATTGTCTAAATTATTTACATTATGATATTTAATATTAGTAATGGCTACTTATAGCGAATGGCCCTATTTTGCCAAATTACCCATTCCTAATAGTGTTATGTTCTCTCCCGACACTGAGGAGACAATGTAGATGTGCTATGGTGGCCTATGGGGGTGCACAGGGACAGGCTGCAGCAATGTTAGGGTTAGGCTGCGGGACAAAGAAGATTAGGGTAAGGCTGCAGGACATGGAGGATTAAGTTTAGGTGAGGATTAGGCTGTGGGAGATGAGGCGTTAGGATTGGGCTACTAAAAGGAAAAGGTTAGTGTTAGGCTGCTGGAGATGGACAGTTACAATTGGCTAATAGAAGATGAGGTTTTAATGAGCATTAGGATAAGGGTTAGGGTAAGGGTAAAATGTGATCTGTCGCCGTTGCAGCATTCACATCTTGACCCATCGCTGGATCCACGGATTCTTCTTTACAGCAGTAGCAAAGTGACTGATGTTGCTGTTCCACTGTCGGATTGTACAGGCAAACAACACCCGTTAACACAGTAGAACAATTTAAACATACTTTAAATAAATATTAGAGTACTCTAAATCTTAAACTAAATTTATGGTGAAGTAGTCTATGGACAGCATGGTTTATAAAAAAAATTGTGCTAAATGGATGGACCAAGTGACATTAATCGGCTATAACTTAATATTTCTATGTTACTCTGTAATACCCTCAGATCTGTTCATCCTCTCTTCTATTTCCTGTAAGTACTTTCCTTCTGATGTTTTATTTTTTTTCTTCTGTCTGTTTTTTTTTTCATTTGTTTCCTAATTCAGATTTTCCCAAAGTAGACAACAGAGGGTGCTCTTGAAGTGTCACCAACTGGCAACTTACTGATGATGCTGGTTACACTCAATTCAGTAACATACCATCATTTTAAACATATATTAGTTCAAACATTAACATATAATATAGGTAATGTGTTACAGCAGTATAGTCCAGTATTTTTAGAAATCAATTACACCAAACTGAACATAATATTTTTTTCTTATTGCCTTTTATACTTGTTCTGTTACAGTATATAGACATCTTATGAAGGGCAAACAGGATCAGTAAATTTATGACATGTATCAAATATGCTTCTAGTCTGGGTATCCTGTCTACCCCACTTAATATGTCCATAAATCCATACATAACTCTCCTCAAATGACGATGAATTGATAATGGTTATACATCTTACTAGAAATAGACTTAAAAAACTGTCTAAACTAGCCAACAAAATCTAACAGGTGTTGTATTTTAAAAAGTATAAAAATACATATCAACAAGGTACAATAATATGCATATATCGATCAAATGGAAAATTAGAACTCGAGAGTATTAAACTAAAGGGCTTCATTAAGACCATCAGGCATCGGTGTCTGTAATTGCCAGATCCATTTGATTTCATTGTGGCATAGAGATTTAAACCTATCTCCTCCCCTACATGTGGGTTGAATCACCTCTATGATGGTAACACATAAACGTTCCAGATTACCCCCCATGTTCTTGACTAAAATGCCTGGAAACACTGTGATTAGAAACTCTTTTTACAATATTCCTGCGATTTTCCCACAGTCTCTCCTTCAATGAATGGATTGTCTCCCCCCCATATTGCAGAGAACATGGACATTGGAGGAGGCATATAACATAAATCATATCACAGTTAGCAAACTGTTTAATTGAAAAACACTTCTTAGTTACTGTAAATATAAAAGAGAAAACCTTATGTTAAATGTAATCACGTGAGGCACCTCTGCTTGCCACATTTATAGCATCTAGCAACCAATCCTTTACTTTCCTCCCTTCAGATACACTCCTAATATAAATTGGGGTTCATCACCCAACACTTTCTTCAGAATCGTGTCCTGTTTTAAAATCTGGTAATGTCTACTGACAATGGCCCGTATTCACAGATCTGTTTTTGCTCCGAGTTCCGTGCGTATTTTTACGATCGGAGTAACTGCACATGCATAGTAGCTTTATCTACGCAATTTACGTTAAATGTACGCATGGAAATCCATTAGTCACGTACGTGTGAATCGCACTTGGGGACATACGTGCAGGGGGGCGTGTTTATAATCCGTACGGACTAAGTTAAGTGTAAGTGGGTGAGGGGAGGCATTTTAATGAATATTTAAGGGCGCGGTAAGATACATATGCACGTACGTAAGTATCATACGTACGTAAATGCAAACGTAAAGATAAGGATGCTCTACAGAGGTGACATTTTAAAAACGTTTCTCAACTCCTGCCATAACACTGGAATCGTCCTGAAAGCGTGCTAGTATGCTTTTGTGGTGATCGAATGTTGAGGATCAAAGTGAGGAATTGCGGAGAGGTGTGAGGTGCAATACAACAGTTTGATTTATAAAAAATGTTGTTTACTTATTGCAATTTTGTTCTCATTAATTTAGAGCAGAGTTTGTACAATATCATCAAATTCAATAAATTAGACAATTAGATACAATCCACAGTTAAATACACAATCAATTGGCAAAATTACTGTCTATTAATATGTACAATCCCTTCCCTATTGATTTCCCTTCAATCAACTCTTCCTCCTCATGCACTTTAATTAATTAGATACTAACTACAAAGACTACCATTAAATTATTACTAGGTAAAATTCCCCCCTATTAAAACAATTGATTCGGTTAATAAATGAGCAGATGGCAATTTACTAATTGAATATAGATATTGGGGTAGATCCAGAACTCCGCTTGCAATCCGTTTACTAGCGTAGTGTATTAACGCGTGCATACCTTCTATACACTCCCCTAGGCACACCCCTTGAATGTACGTACTTTAATCGATTTCCACTTTTCAAACCCTACCTAACTTTTGTCCACATAATCGCTGTTGTCCGCACACATAAGGATGGGCAAAACAGACTTACGCAGCTAAGCACGCCCATTCTGTACACTTTAAATGACCCCGCCTACATTACGTAATTTAGACGTACTGTTGTCTCACGTAAGATTGACACGCCCACATGTACGAATTTACGCCAATACGCTCAGAGATATCTTACGTTACGTAGCGTATCATCACTTGCGCGCATGCGCAGTACATGCAAAATTGCGATGTTACGTGTCCGCCAGGCGTAAATTTGCACAGAAGCGTTGTTCTGGATCTGGGCCATTGTCTTTATATTAAAGTAACAATTGAAATAATCCTAAGCAAAATTTCTTTCACCCAATCATTTTAAATATTCCCACTGTCTCCTTCACCCGTCTTTCTCTCTTCTCCAACACCTCCAATGTCCTTCTAAAAGTCTCTGTAACTTTTTCAACAGCTCTCCCTCCACTTCAGCTCTGACAATCCTCTCGCCCCCACTCCAAGATAATTTTTTCTGCTGTAGCCTCCGATACCGCCTCCCTGTACACACTGCTATCACCCTTCACCTTCCCACCGAATAAAGTCTCTCACCACCACCAATTCTCTACTCCGATCTCCATTGGTATCACTCCTCACCACCACTGACACTCTTCTCCGTCTTTCAGGTTGTTTCTTTAGGTCTATACTGGTAGTTCCCCTCATCGCCACCAATACTTTTCACAATGACACTGTTGTCTCCTCAGCTCCGCTACCGATACTGATTTCTTCGCTGCCTCTTATAATGTCTACGATGCTATCACCCAGTACTTTTCTCTCTCTACTCCACTGTCTTTTTATCACTTTCCGACAAAATCACTCTTTTCAGTCTGAACTCAATGTCACTCTTCCTTTTATAGCCACTTCTGTCACACTCTATATCCTTATTCACTCCACCGTCACTCCTACTCTCCTCAGCCACCACTTCCAATTGAACCCAACAGTCAAAATCACCTCAGACACATTCCCCCCCCCCAGAAGCTTCTAGAGAGAACCCCCTGTGTGCCCCTCGCGCTCTTCAACTCAAATCTCAACAGCTGACCGTTGCCTAGCAATGTCCCACGCACTAACCTGTGCTCAAAACTGAACTCGATTGCATTTTCCATGCTCCCGTAATGGCGTTGAGCAGCCTCATCATAGCAATTTTAACAATATATAGCATTTTCAAAAGGGGACATAAACAATTATATAGATTTAATGAAATTACATTAAAGGGTCTTTAAACCTAAATTTTCTGCCAACCAAATGTTTTTTATATCAATTTGGTTTTACTGTATATATCTGGCGGGCAATTTTCCCTGAGTACTTCTGCTTGAACGTCTAACCATTACTAACATTCACTGGACTGCAACAGTTAACAAATCCCTAACTGTTTGGGTTGGACAATTTGTGACAATGGGCCAGCACATGCTTGTGATTAAACTTATAGGGTTTTTCATCATCAATGAGGGATCTGCAAAGTGAGACACATATAGATTTTCTACAATGGGTTCTTTAGGCTTGAACTTCGCCAGGCATAAATTTAGCTGATTCCTATTCACTAATTTTGGGAATCTACCATTTTCTTTGACTATTTGGTAAACTGTATTCTCTGGATCGGGTTTATCAAGAATTCAATATGAGTCAGACTCCAAGTGAGAATCACGTTTACTGCTTCTGCAGTTGTTTTGTCTTAGCACTGAATCTCCAACATTCAGGGGGGCAGCTTGAGCTTTTTGATCATAATACGTTTTTTGTTGTTCTCGTACAGTATCCATACATTGATTCACTACAGCCTGAGCAATCCTCAATCTTCGTTGGTGTTCCTTCACCCAATTGGTTTGAAAGGAAAGTTTATCTGTATTGCTTCTGGATATTTCCATTTATTGCTTGCCCTGTCAGGCAAAAAGTAAATAATATGGGGTGTATCCTGTAGAAACATGTTCAGTGTTATTATATATGAAGATCAGTTCCGCCAGTAGTGCAGGCTATTCTCGCCTTTGGGTAGGTGGTACAGCATGTAACATATTGACTATAGTCTGATTTATCCTATCACATACCCCATTGCTTTGTGGATGATATGCCGTAGTTTGCACTTTTTTACATCCATACAATTGGCATAATTCTGGAACAGCAAGGCTTCAAAAGCAGGACCCTGATCAGTCAAAATTCTGGTGGGGAAACCATAAGGATCCTATGAATGCTCGCCAAACAATTTCAGCCGTTGTTTTTGCAGTGAGATCCCGTGCAGGTAAGACTACCACGAATTTGGTGAAATAGTCAATGATGGTTATTGCATATTGATACCCTGAACTACTCATTTCCAATTTCACGTTTCATAGCTATGGCTACAAGGTCCAAAGGTTGTCGACTCACAATGGGGTGCTTTTTCACTTGAACTGGTTTCTTTATGGTGCACAAAGCACAAGATTTACACCAATTCTCTACATCTTGCCATAGATTTTTCCAATAAAAGTGTTCCGCAGTGTCGTCTCTGTTTTATTGTATCCAAAATGTCCTGATTGGTCGTGATATTATTGCATAATCAGACTCATGTTAGCCTGTAGAACTACTATTTCTTCCAAGGGGGAATGGGTTTTTGGATCAATGCTCTGTCGCAAGAATAATCCGTTTCGCATTTTCATCTCCGCTGCTCCCATAATTGAATTAAATTCTGGATCAGCAGTTTCTCGCTCTTAGACAAGCCCTGATAGGCACCAGAACTCAAAATCACCTCAGACACTATACCCCCAAGAAGCTTCTAGAGAGAACCCCCTGCGTGCCTCTCGCGCTCTTTAACTCAAATCTCAACAGCTGACCATTGCCTAGCAATATCCCACGCACTAACCTGTGGTCAAAACTGGCTCGAGACGCATGCATTTTGCATGCTCTCATAAAGGTGTTAGAGCAGCCTCATCACAGCAATTGAAAGAAGGTGCACCCTGCTTTCCCAACTCCCAGGGGCACCACACTTTCACGCCATGCTGTTATTAACTCAGAAAAGTTATAAATCCAAAAGTAACCACTAGGTGGCGTATGATGCTTAGAAAATTCCTCAAGCTACTTTTTAACTATACTACATACTATACTATATAACTATACTACTGTAACTCTCCCTTTATACATTCTCCATACCTCTCTATCTATAATCTATGACCTACATTTCTATCCCTCCACAGTGAGAAACTGCAGGGAGTTTCTATATAGCTCCATACTATATAACACACATGTACACAATGTTTTACTATTTCTGTTGATCGAGGTACGTTTCCTTATTGTTGTGTGTAGAAATCATAGAAGACAGCACACCTGCCCACTAATAGTGAATCTGAAAGATTTGGAACTATTTGGAAATGGGTGACAAACGGCCTAATGTGAGCATAGTTAGAATTTCATATATACAGTATGTGTATGTGATTATTCACTTATAATGTTATTTTTTTTTTTTTAAATCTAATATTTACATTTTTTTCTATTTTATATAGCTATTCCAGCAGTCTCCCCATACATGCCCGCCCTTTCCTCCTGCTAATAACAGCTATTAAAGAGAGGAAGGGGGGGTATATGGGGAGACCACTGGAATACTAACCCCTAACGCCATCTTTAGATGGTGTTTTTTAACCTATCAGCACAGATTGTTAAATACAACGATCAGCCGGCCCACATTCATCATAGCAGGTCGAAGATCGGAGGTGATGCAATTATTGATCGCCATGGTTTCCATGGCAATCAAAGCTTTGTATATGGTAAAGCCTTTGTTTTAATGAGATAAAGACCATTCAGGTGAAAACATCCTTTATCTACTGAAAACGAAGGCTTCACCATTTAGTAATTGGAGCCCTTAGTTCCATAAAAAGCCATTTACTTAGAAGTGGACTGTGCTTACCCTCCGCCCGCTAAAGTGGGCAAGAGGAAGCATGGTAATTGTAGAGTGTGGGAGGGGTAATTCTAAGCACATTAATTATTTAGCGCTATGGAGGAAGACTGCTGCCACTTGCCGCATCCAGGTAAGTACTCCACATAAAGCACAGTATCTTCCATTTTTTGACAATTTAAAACATCTATATATATAAAAGCCATTCTGCTCCTCACTGTTATACGCATGCGCAGTAGCGTCCACACATTGGGACACTACTGTGAATACCCAACAGTGAGAGGCAGAAAATAACTTTAAAAAAAAAAAGCACACACACATTCCCCCCTCCTCTCTATGAGTCCCTTTTTACTTACCTTTAGTGCCGGCAGGAAGCTCCCTGTATCGGGGCCCATTGCATGCTGCCGCCCTCTCCTCCTGCCCACACTGAAGAAGTTCTTGCCACATCCTAGATGGTGGCTGGGGTCCTTCCTATGGATCCCCGCCGCCGTCTTGAATGTGGCAGGAACTTCCTGAATGCAGAAGTAAGGTGCAAAATGTGGAGACAGTGGCATATGTTAACAGTGCTCATTTCTGTGTATGATCAGTCACACAGCAGTGTTACTACCAGGACTGAGGGGATATTACTATGGAGAGAGACAGGGTGTATGTTAACAGTGCTCATTTCTGTGTATGATCAGTCACACAGCAGTGTTATAAACTCCACATGCTGTAACCGTGACTGAGTGTGACCAGACCCTTCCTCTTACCAACCCAAACCCCCCTTGCGCGGAAATAAAACACAGACACCAAGAGCTTTGGGACCTACATTAAATTTATTAATTATTAATTAAATATTATTATTA
>WWET01000907.1:190712-218142 GCA_011038615.1 Limnodynastes dumerilii | reverse complement strand
CTGCGAACCATTCCCAACGCCGACTCGAATGATTGATACACTACGCGTGCGGACGTCTCCGGAATAGCGTCATTCACTGACTCCCCCTTTGGAAAGGACATGTGCTGAATCAGCCTAAAGGACCCTGGTACCTTCTTAGGCACGACTCCAATAGGGGACAAGACTAGACCAGCAATGGGGGGAAAAGCGAAAGGGCCCACCATCCGGCCCAAACGAACCTCTTTATTAATTTTTTCCAGAACAACTTGCGGAAATTCCCTGGCGGATTTCAAGTTACGCGGGCACCGGGACGACACCCGTCCTACAATGGGAAGACGGAAGCCCTCCCTAAAACCACGCAACAAAAAATCCGCCAAGTCCCTACGAGGGTAAGAGCGTAAACTATGCTCAAGCGCGACTAACCTAATTGGGGAGGGGGCCTTGCCTAGTTGAAGCTGAGGGGGTAGCGCGCACGGTGGCAGTACCTGTATTGGGCCTAGGGCAATCCTTGGCTGGGTGGCGACCATTGCATCGCAAGCATGCGTGCGTAAAGGGGCAACGACGACCTCTGATGCAGGAGGAGTTATTGTAACCATAACACTTAGCGCGCGCAGGTGAAGGGGCGCCTCCACGCCCCCTGGCTGGAAAGCGCGAGGACGAAGCTTGTGATGAGGCAGGATTAAGGGCCTGCTGAGTCACCTCTAACCAAAGTTCAACGTCCTTAACATCAAAAGGTATATTAATCTGACCATCCCGCTTACGCCTGAACTCTTCATCATAAGAGCGCCAGGCGTTTCCCTTATAACGAACTGACAGATCGTGAACCAGGTACTGGTGTCTCAGCAGGCCCCGAAACTCCGCCGGGCGAGTCTCCAAGTAAGAGTCCGCGAATGTGCACCAAACATAAAACCACCTATCGTATGATTTATAAGTCTCCTCAGCCGCCGCCCCTTTTTTCCGCGCATCATGGAGGGCTTTTTTTCCCTCAGCCGTAACCGAAAACAAATCCACGTAACGACCTTTTTTAATCTTCTCTCGCACCTGTGGCCTAACCCCCCTCGCTAACGCTGTATTCTCACAGTGAACCATCCCAACTACCGGTTCCGCTGGAGCGCGACTCGCAGACGCCGCCCGCCTGTGTGACCGACGACGCAAATGACGATCTATGGCCCTACCCAACCTACTGGATGCACGTGTGGAGGCGTTAGATGATAATGAAGACAGGGATGTGTATGAGGAGTCAGAAACATCATCAATTGTGTCAGTAAGCACCTCAGGTGCTGACTCACCGTTGCTGGCTTGCACCGACTCCGTGACTCCAGATTCACCTGCCGCAGCCCCGGATGCAACCGCGGATTGCGCAGCCCCACCGACTGACGCTTGCGGTGTACCTTCAGAGGAATGACTCCGCCTGGAGCGACGACCCCGCCTGGAAGTTGATTGATTATCTGCAACGGGACAAGAATTAGTGCCAGGCAACAAACCATGAGTTGACACATCACCTGAAACGCTTACATCCCTGGGTGTCCCCTCTGAAGACCTCGGTGACCTAGACCTGTAACGAGGTGGAGGGGGAAACGCCCCACTCCCACCAGAAACATACTGTGTGTTTGACCAAGGGTTAGGCAAAGGCGCAGGGGAGCTAAACGGAGGAGGCCAATAAGGCCAGTGAGGGGGAATAAGAGGGGAATGCCCCCCAGGAGTAGGCCAGCCGTAAGCTACTCCCCCGAAATCAAACGGACCCCTCTGCGTAGGACCCCCAGCAGCCCCCATAAAATAGTTAGGTGGGGGTGGTGTAGGCCCAACATTGGTAGCAGGTGTAACTGGCTGACCCCCTGCTGCGTTAAGCTGCTGTGGCATGGAGGGGCTAATAAAAGGTGGTAACACTGAGGGGGAGTTGACTGAGGAGGCAGAACCTGTATACTGACCCCCAATACCCAGCTGATAGGGGAAGGAAGGAGACAAAAATGTGGGCAATGAACCGGGAGTACTATAAACCACAGGGGGCGCCTCCCCAATCACAGCCGCACCGACACCATCAGATGCAGCCCCCAAACCAGAACCAACTATTGACCCAGGCACCCCCCCCGGCAGAGACCCAAAACAAGCAGGGGGCTGCAGGGCGCACAGCTCACCTGCATCTCCCTGCGTTAACGCTTCCTCACTCCCAGCGGCCGCATTACAAGATGGCGGCCCGCCGGAAGCTGACGTCAGCGCGCCGGATGACAGCTCATCCGACGCGCCGACAGGGGGACGCGAGACCTCTGACGTCACCGGAGCCCGCGCAAACCGGACGCTGCGGGGAACCGGAGAACGCCGAGGAGCCGCGCCATCACTCACCACAGGTAGGGAGGTTCTCAGTATCGAAGGAGAACGCCCCCTACCCCCGCCGCTTGTTGAGCGAACCACCGGGCAGCCGCGAGCCCGCAGGGTGCCCGGGACAACATCCGGAGATGGGTCCCGGAGCCGAAGGGGGGGAACAACCTGACGGCGGGGTCTGGGCATTGTTAACGCTAAACCAATGGAAAAGCAAAACAATAGAAAAAGAGAGAGAGAGAGAAAAAAAAAGGATGTGACAGATACAGAAAGAAAGAAAAGATAGAGATAATTAGCAGGAGAAAGGAAATGAAACGGAGAAAGAAACAGTATTCAGTAGAATAAAAACTCTGGGATACTCAGCCACAGTAGACCAGGATCCAGGGAATTTTCAACCGAAGGAGCTGACCACGCCCCTTCACTACACTTTTAAAGTGCCCGGGAAAGCGAGGCCGAGCCCCTATTCCCTGCCACTACCAATGAAATTAAAAAGCTGGAGTGGTACCACTCAGTCACGGCCCCCCAGTGGGTTTAACCTACTCCTGGTTAAAGAATTTAACCCTACGTTTTCCCTACCAGGACTGAGGGGATATTACTATGGAGAGAGACAGGATGTATGGTAACAGTGCTCCACAGTGCTGTGTATGATCAGTCACTCAGCAGGCTTACTACCAGGATTGGGGGATATTACTATGTAGAGAGACAGGGTGTATATAAACAGTGCTTAGTGCTCTGTATGATCAGTCACACAGCATCGTCACTACCAGGACTGAGGGATTTTACTATGGAGAGAGACAGGGTGTATGGTAACAGTGCTCAGTGATGTGTATGAATATTCACACAGCAGTGTTATTGCCAGGACGGAGGTGATATTACTATGGAGAGAGACAGGGCATATGGTAACAGTGCTCAGTGATGTGTATGATCACATAGCAGTGTTACTACCAGGGCTGAGGGGATATTACTATGGTGCTCAGTTCTCTGTATGATCAGTCACACAGCAGTGTTACTACCAGTCGCTGTCCAGAGACCTGCTGAGAGGTTGTGTGCTGCTGAAGCTTCTGTGGATTTCGGGGCCTGGAAGGAGCAAAGCCTGATCTTGATGGAGCCTCCTGGGGTTGAATACAAGGCCAAAGCATCTGGAGCAGCAAGTCTGCGGTAATCCATCTGCCTCCGGTAAGAACTTTGGAGTGCCCCCCTGTGATTAAAGACATTTGTGAGGAAAGATCCATGAATCCTGCTGTTTGAGATGATAACAGAATATGTGGGAAGGAGCCCTGTGATGGAAACATGGGGGGTGATTCAGAGATGCGACTGCGAAAAGATCGCAAATACACGCAACTAAGTTCAGATCTTAGCAGGTTACAGCCCACTGCATAAACAGTCACTCCCCTTGCAAACAGCGGCAGATCTTAAAGTTAGACCACCATTGACTAACCCTAACTCTGCGCTGTCATTTGAGATCTTAAGGGAAGTAGTAGTGGTTATTTGAGATCCTAAGTGTCTGGCCGCGCCCACTTTCCCTCATCTCCCTGCCTCCCCCAGCCCATTTCCATGCAAATCCTTTAGATCTTAAACTTTCGCAGCTAAGTGCTTGCGATCGATTCAAAGGTCCGCTCTTAGCGAATTTAAGCTCCTAACCTCTACGTAGATGGTGTTGCACTATTACTACGCATGCGCATTTATGCAAATTTTCTAAGATCCTAAATATACGCACCTAAGTAGTGATAAAATCGCATCTCTGAATCAGGCCCATGAACTCATTATTGCATTCTCAGTGTGGAATTAACACTGAGAAGAAGGTAAAATCTGGTGTAAAAGACCCTGCTGTATGTGACAGTAACATTACATGCAGGGAAGAGCCATGTGGAGATAACATTGACTCTTTTTTGGGCTTTCCTCAGTGTGCTGTTAACACTGAGGAGAAGGAGGAATCTGCATGTGTTGATCACAGTGCAGGCAAGGAAAAGTCCTGTGAAGATAACATGGACATTTCATTCCAGTGTGGTGTTAACACTGGGAGTAAAAAGTTACCTGGTGTGTGCAGCCTGAATCCTCATGGAATTGATGCTGCACCTGTGTCTCGTTATGGGGCCAGCAGAGAGAAGCGAGGTCTGTTGGAAAGCAACATGGGCTACTCTGTGATCTCTGAACTTCAAAGAGATAAAAACAGTAAAGTGAGTGGTATAAGCAAAGCTGCTGCTGAAAGTGCAGTCAACTCAAAGGATACGACTGTTACTAAAGGTGAGACAGACTCCCATTCAACTAGTCTTGCTTGTGTGGTATCTATGGAGAAATTGCCTGCTTGTGATCTGAATCCTGCAGCAATGTACTTGGAAGTTATTGTGCCTGAACTATGTAAAATGCTAAGCAAATGTGAAGAAGATATAGCAAGAGTGCGCAGACAGATTAGCCTGAAAAAGCGGGCTAGCAGTCAGAAATACAGCAGAGATCGGATCCGCTTTAAGCCTATTATTTGTGAGTAAGAGAAAGAAGAGAAGGACTTAAATGACTCTGAGGATGAGATTGTCCCTCTGGAACTTCCACCGAACGCTCCAGGGTCCAGTCAGTCCTGCACTCAGAAGGGGTAAAGCCTTCTAACCCAGATTAAGGAGATAGAGGAGGACGTTGTTCATAATAAAGACAGTGATAATGGGCCTGATCCAGAGGCCCGTCGCCCGGTGGTAATACGCCGGGCGTACGCGTAAGATCGTATAAAAAGACGATCTACGCATGTGCTGAGCAGATGTTGCCCGGCGTAGCTGCGTAAACACCCGATCCTGGATCGGGCGTCCGTAGCTTCAGAGTAGTAACGCTGGAGGAGGCGTCCCCCAGCGTTACTACACGGAAGTTATGGCAGGTAGGCGGGGGAGGGTAATGAGGCAGGGAGGGCGGCGTTAACGTACTAACACTGCCGTCCCAGCGTATTAACAGTCGCTTACGCCGGCTGAAGTTAGGGTAGCCTTCAGCCGGCGTAAGCAACTGTTTAGACGCTGGGGCAAGGGGGAGTGTCGGAGGAGGGAAACGATGGTACGCTGAGCGGTAAACCACTCAGCGTACCATCGTAGGTCTGGATACGGCCCATTGTCTCTGCTGCTTTAAATGCTTGCATACCAGTGTGTAACAGTGCAGAGGGGGTTAACACTGCTAATGCTGGTAATATGCATAAGCTCAAAATATGTGTACCTATTGAAATGGCTGGGGTTGCACCTCTTGAATGGTGACTGGCATGTGCAATTCATGCAGGAATCTCGTTCGCAATTCGCTGGTGAAGCATTGTGCATTGTGTCTGAGGTTAATGTAGGCTGTAATGAAGTTATGTGCCAGGAAGGTTTGCCTACACACAATACTATGGCTCAATCAAGCCCTCACAAGGTTAATGTTGAGAGTGGCTTACCTGTGGTGTCTGGGGCAGTGGCAGCTTCAGAGTTTCACGTGTGATCTGTCATCTGTGGTTTTAGGGGGATCTGGGTTGGCACCGGCGGTAAACCCCACTGTGCCTATGACGGGTGCTGCGGTGGGAGATGCGACATTGCTGAGGTTCCCAAGCTTGTTCAGGTGGTGAATCAGGCACAGGTTCAGATTAATGAGTTAGGTGGTGTGTCTAGGTGCATACAAGGAGTGCATGACAGTAGTGCTGCGGACGGGCAGGCTGATTCAGGATCTGGTGTATCTGGTTTGGTGAATGACACTTCAGCTGTTAAACCCACATATGTGAATATAGCTTCTGGTAAGAAACCAGCTTCTACGGTTCTGACCCCGCAACCAAGTCAACCTCCAAGACGTTGGAAAGTTGTGCAATTTAAATGGAAAGGTAGTTCCCCCCTGCTGAGTTGTGAAGTATTCATTGATCATGTCTTTGGATTGGGATATTTGGTTAAGGATTTATATGCATGCATACACCCGAGCAGCTCCCCCGAGTATGATTTAAGTTTCCTCAATGTGCAGCGTATGTTGTCCATTCAATAGAAGTGGAACAACATTAAAGCGGACCCCTTCTGGAGTTAGTTCCTTGTTAAATCTCTGTCCAGACAAGATAAAGTTAAAATAACTCTTCTTGTCAGGAATGAATCCTTACCCCTGGATGACTTGGCACAATGGGTGAACAAGTATGCGGACTTGGAGTCTCCCTTGATTAAGATCCCAGGTCCCAGAGGTGTGTGGGGGGGAGGCTTGGTCAGCCTTGGTAAAGTTAAGAAGCTCAGGGTTAGGGGTTGTTCATTTCCTATTGGTGACACACATTGGCCGGGATAGGATCCAATGTTTTTACCCCGGCCAGCCTAGAACTTGTCACCGCTGCGGTTCATCACAGCATTTAAGTTCCTCGTGCCTAGAGATAAAATGCGAATGGTGTCAGGAGTTAGGACAGAGGGCGACTGAGTGCACAAATAGGAAATGTAATCTTTGTGGGGAGGTTGGACATACTTATGTCCAATGTCCCAAAGCCAATCACGATAGCAACACTGGGCCGGATCCAGAACTACGTCCGTCTTTCATAGACCGCTAAAAGACCGCATATACGCAATCTACGTATCGAAACGATACGCAGATTACATACAATAGCTACTACGCATGCGCAGTAGCTACTGTTTATTGAACTACGTCCATCTATGGAAGACGGACATAGTTCTGGATCCGGCCCATTATCTCTGATCAGGAAATGGCTCGCATACTAGAGGAAGTGGAGACGGATATCTCCGTCTCTGCTAAGAATAAATCTTCTCCTTCGGTCTCTGGGGTGGGTCCCAGTGTTGTGGGGGATACAAGAATGTTAGATATGGTTAAAGAAGATGGTCCAGGTTTTTTTTCTGTCTAATAAGTTTGAGTTGCTATCTTCCAACAATGTGGATATGGATGATGTAGTAGAGGAAGTTACTAGGGGGAAAGATGGGGATATTCATTTAGTAGTAAAAGGAAAAATGACCCAGAAGGATTCATTAAAGAAAAGAAAACACAAGCTAAATCCAAATATTTGGGGTTAGGGGGTCAGGCTGTGGGGAGAAAAGAGGTTAGGCAGCGGGCGGAAAAGGTTGAAAGGGTAGTAAGGTTTAGAAGGAGAGTGAGAGAGGTGGGGCTTAAGGCAAAAGGTGATATAGATCCTTTATCCCAGGTAGTTAAGGTTGTTCAAAAAGGGAGGGTGGGTGACAGGAGGAATCTGAAAAAGGTTCAGCGGAGGTTGGGGGATGATAAGGGTATAGAGGAGAAGGGGGAGTCAGTAGGAGATGGGGGAGGGAAGATAGATCCCCCAGATAAAAGGGTCCGGGTTGGTGAGGTTTATGTTGAAATAAGAACAGGCCCTGAGAGTCAGGGTAGGAAGCCCAAAGAGAAAAGTGGGAGTGGGGGTAGGGGCAGTTTACTGAAAACAATAAAGGACTCAGACTCTGAGTATGAATACCTAAGTTTATCAGAAGAGGATGATGTCCATGCACGGGGGGTGGTTAAGAGAAGGGGTTCATCTGGTGAAGAGGGGAAGGTGAGGGGCAAGAAACAAGTGAAGAAGAAGTAAATGTTTGGCTCCTACCTTCTATCACCTTGTAAAAATGGCTCTGCAACCCATATCATTTGCCACCATTAATGTAGTATCTGTACTGTCCGAACGTGCACGTCATATGGCGCTCGTGTTTTTAGACTCCCTTGAAGTCGATTTTTTATTTTTGCAAGAGACTAGGGTGGGGAGATTGGCTGATCTCCACAAATGGAAGCAGAGTTGGAGGCGTGGAGCTTCCTACTGGTCTCTTGCCGCCGAGCCGTATGGTGGTTTGGCAGTTCTATTTACTGGCATGGTAACTGTTCAACGGGTGCTAGAATTAAAGATAGGTAGGTGTATGGTGATGGATGTCATCCTGAGGGGGCATAACTTGAGGCTTATCCATATTTATGGTCCTCAATCCAAGTGGGACCGGAAATGCCTTTTCAGGAAGATAAAACCCTTCCTTTTTACGGCCAAGGAGATAGTCTTTGGTGACTTTAACACCGTTATTAGGCCCAAAGATAGGGATGGCTCAAAGACTGCCATTGGCTATGACATCAATTTTTTTGTTAGTATGGTTAGAGAGGCGGGTCTAGTAGATGTGTACGTTCGCCACTTCCCAGACCTCAAGGGTTTCACTTACTTTAGAGGTAGGTGCAGGTCTAGGATAGATAGGTTTTTTGTTAAGGAGAGCTCTGCAACCCTGGCACCTGTGCTAAGGGCAGTGGAGTTCTCTGATCACATTTGTCTTTGCGCGGCCTTATGTGCCTCAGAAACCCCTCAGAAAAGTCGGGTTCTGTGGCACTTGAACTCTCAGCTTCTGGAGGAGGAAGAGGTAAGACAATCCTTCAGGGACTTCTTTCAAACCCAGGAGATGCTTTTGGGGAGGATTTCCCGTAGGTCAGAGTGGTGGGAAGTGTCCAAGGAAAGGACTCAGAAGCTTTTCCGTCACCTCGTAGCCGTGAGAAACTTGAGAAAGAGCTGTACTTACCAGTCTTTGAAAAGGAGGCTTGATTTCCTGATCTCGGAGCAGGGAGATGGTGGGGAGATCTCCCGGGTGAAGGCTCAGATGAGAGTGTCAGTATGACCATTATGCTTCTTTGATTCTGGAACGGGATTATGGTAAATACCACTCGCTTGATCCCTTCCAGAATTGTAAGAGATCGGTTGTGTGCAAAAAGGTGAGGGGGTTGAGGGACACACAGGGAGTCCTGCAGGAGTCCCGAACAGGAATCCTGGTTGTCATCGTCTCCTTCTACTCTAGCCTCCTCTCTGAGTAACCACTTATCCGGGACAAGATGGAGTAGTTACTGAGAGATACACCTGGTATTGGTAGTCTACATGAAGTCCTTGACAGCTTGGACAGTGATATAACAGTGGAAGAGGTCAGGGTGTCCATAGACTCCTTGTCTGTGAAGAAAGCCCCAGGACCAGTTGGTCTATCATCTGAATTTTGTAAGATCTTTTCAGACATTCTGGCCCCTCACCTCATGGAGGTTTATAATGAGAGCCTGGGTGAGGGCTTGCTTCCTCCTTGTATGAGGACTTCTGCTCTTATATTGCTGTCTAAGGGAAAGGACCCATCCAGAATTGAGAACTGGCACCCCATTGCTCTTCTCAATGTGGACCGTAAGATTTTGGCAAAAGTACATTTTAACAGTTTCCAGTCGGTTTCGGAGCAGTTGCTGTCTCCTTCCCAGCATTGCACCCTGAAGGGCCTGAGCACCTGTAGTGCTGTCCTTGGTGTCCGGGAGGTCATGGAGCAGTGCCGTGCTGAGAAGCTTGACGCATACTTGCTGGCGCTGGATCAGGCTAAGGCTTTTGATCAGGTAAATAAGAAGTACCTTTGGACCCTGCTAAAGCGGTATGGTCTTCCAGAGCGGTTGGTAAATTGGCTTGAGGTGATATACAGTTCGGCCAAGAGCTTTCCTCTTGTAAATGGTTGGGTAGGTCCATCCTTTGTGGTCAATTCGGGAGTCAGACAGGGTTGCCCCCTGAGCTCTCTCTTGTATGTGTTTGCAATCGATCCCTTTATCCGAAGGGTGGAAGGCGACACTTTGAGAGGGGTGCTACTGAGCCCGGAGAAGCTGTTAAAGGTGGTGGCCTACGCGGATGTTGTTACTCTCGTTCTGTCTGATGTAGCAGAGGCAAGGTATGTGGCAGAAGTGAAACATAACTATTCAGAAGCTTCGTGCTCTGTAGTTAACCAGGAACAGAGTCAAGTTCTCTGATTGGGGGAGAAGGGTAGGCAGTTTGCCCTCCCAGACACTTTCCCCCGGGCCAGTTCTGTGTTTAAAATCTTAGACGTTAAATTTGGCCAGGGTGATTGTGCCCTCCTAAATTGGGTTGAAAGGCTGGAAGAAGCTTCTGCCAAGGTAGAGTGTTGCAAGAAAAAGGGTAGACCTGATCAAAACTTACCTGCTTCCAGTCTTTTTTGTATGTCAGTTATGTGTACATTTTGCCAGAATCTTTATGGGCCAGGATTTATGCAGTTTTCTTCCAGATGCTCTGGGGAAATAGGCTGAATTTGGTCAAGAGATCTGTGACCTACAGACCGAGGAGGGTAGGAAGCCTGGGCATGGTGAACTCAGTGACCTTCTACTTGACCATGTTTCTTTCTCTCCATCTGAAGAGCCTTCTCTTGGAGGCTCCTCCTCAGTGGGTAGAGGGCTTTTGATCATGGGTGTACCCCTTTCTCAAGGACTGGATGAGTGGCAGTTCGGTTAAAAGCTTCAGAGTCCCACATGGGTACCTTTCGGCCTACGTGTCACTGGGATTGAAGGTGACAAGGAGATGGCACCTGGAGGTTGGGGAAGTCAAAGGCTCCTCTAGAAGGGCGTTAGACAGGTGAGTTTTGCAGTCCTACTTCTGGGAGCCCCTGTCACTGAGGGATTGCCCGAGTGATGTCTGCTCAGAGGGTATAGCTGTCATCACTGATGAGAGGATACCCCTGAAGCTTAGGGATGTCGCTTGGCTTTCATTTCACAGGAAGTTCTATGTTAGGGGGAACCTGAAGTACAGGAATGTCAGTGATCGTGGCTGCCCACGTGAGGAGTGTCCAGGGGAGGAAGAAACAATGGACCATTTCTTGCTGCAGAGCCCCTTTAACATTGAGGTTTACAGGAGCGTTTCTGGTGCTAATGAAGCTCCTGGCCCTTTCGAGTCTCAGTTACTCTGAGTGGGTTTATGTAGTGGGTAGCTGAAGTCTGATGCTTTTCTATCTATGGTCTTTGTCTGTCCTTTGTCACGCCCATAGATTTTGTTTGACTTAGTGATATGTTTTTTTATGAAGTGGCTTTTATACAGCTAGGAAGGTCCTTTACTTCTTCTTTAGTTGTATGTGTGTGTGTAGCTTGCTGTGTATTTGGGTGTAATTTCTTCTCTTTAATTGTATCATAGCTACTAATATTTTCCTCTGTGAGGATAAGCTCTGTTTTCCATGAAAATATTTATGTTTGCCTTCTGTGAAGTGCTATTTAATTTCATATGAAGAAATATGACATCTTTGTTTGATTATGTTTTGTTTGTTACAATATTTAATAAAAGGAAAAATTACCAGGACTGAGGGGATATTACTATGGAGAGAGACAAGATTTATGGTAACAATGCTCAGTGCGGTGTATGATCAGTCACATAGCAGTATTACTACCGGGACTGAAGGGATATTACTATGGAGAGAGTGTATTTTAACGTTGATCAGTGTTGTGTATGATCAGTCTGTTAGGTGTCGCTGTCCGGCCTGCTGGTATTCCTGATTGGCCGGATTCTCCATTTATGTTCGCTCCACCCGCAAGGTGGTGCGGGTTATATTGTCTCCTGTCGTATTGTAGCTGTGTTCCTGCCATCCTGCCTGTACTCCACATGTTTGGCTCTTTCCTCCATGTATTTGGCTCTTTTCCTTGTCAGTCTGGCATTGGTATTTCACCTCTCAGTTTGGTCACTGTATCTCCATTTCCCCACTGTTAGCATGGGTTGCTCCCTGTGTCCTTTTCTGAGTCCCTGCCTGTCTTATCCAGCACCGTTGTATATTCTACCTGCTGCCTGCCATTTGGTTTAGCATTTTTATTGCACATTGTGCAATAATGACGTCACAGACATTGTGGATCTCTAGTGACACCTCTAGTGTCTGTGACGTCATTATTTCTATAAAAGGGGGAACTCTAGTGACGGAATCACTAGCTGTGTCACCCTCAAGCTGGAAGGACCCGGACATCGTCGCAAGGGCTGCAAGAGGCCGAAGATCAATATTGAAGCCCCAAAGTATCCTCAACTCTGCACCGGAGAAGAGTCTGCAAGCAAGAAAAAAAGATTCTTCGTTAAGAAAATACAGATGAAGATTGAAGATGTAGAAAGCTACAAGCAACTTTTCCCAAGATATAGGACATCTTAACTGTGAGTAATTACTATTTTTTTTATAAATATTGAAACACACTATAATACAAAAAACATTTTTTAATATACAGTGTGGCCACCTGTATGTTTTAATTATATGGGGACATATTATGCATATTAAATGTTTTTTTTTTATTATGACATGTATTTTAGTGTAACGTTTATTGTGATTATATGTGACTGTTGTTTTTTTTACAGCGGGAACAGCGCTGCGTGGTTATAAGGTTTACCATGCTGACGCTGATATTACTACAAGACAGCGCAGCCTGGCTAAGCCTTACAAGCATGCTGCGCTTGGTATATTAAGTATATTGACATGTGTTTTGAAGGTTCACACAAGGCGCTTTTTTTTAAAGCACATTCCCGTCGAACTAAAGCGATTTAGTGCCTTTAGTGAATATGACGAGTTGTATGTTTTAGCATTGTTCCCCTGGAAATTCTGTGTGCATTGTTCAACACCTAAGCCTAATATTATAACCCGCCACAGATTAACGCACTGCTCCCTGCCATGCAAGCCTCCCCTAATATGGATCCTGAGTCCTGCCCAGATTGCCTAACCAGATTTAAGCATTGTACCAGATTGTTCAGGAGCTTTCTGCTAGATTGACAGCTCAAGAACAAGTTATTCCCCAACAAGAGGTACTTCCTTCTTCAAGTGCACTTCGTGAACCTAAGATTAATTTTCCGGATCATTTTTCAGGGGAAACCGTCGGGACTTCAAAGGTTCCAGGAGAGTTGTAAGCTTTATTTTAAATTGCGCCCTTCTACTTCTGGATCCGCCCAACAAAGAGTTGGAATCATCTTTTTTCCCTCTTCAGGGCGACCCTCAAAACCTGGGCCTTTGATTTAAGCGCAGATCACCCAGCTCTTCATTCAGTCGATGCTTTCTTTGACACTTTGGGGCAGATTTATGATGACCCGGTTCGGGTGAGTGCTGCTGAAACCCATCTTCGATCCCTCTGTCAGGGCCGCACTATGGCGGAAGAGTATTGCGCAGAATTTCGAAGGTGGACTACAGATAGCAATTAGAATGGCTCAGCTCTGCAGAGTCAATTTCACCTTGGCCTCTTGGATCAAATTAAGGACTCTTTAGTTCAGTATCCAGTTCCGGAAACTCTTGAGAATATTATGACTTTCGCTATCCAGATTGATAGAAGGTTCAGAGAGCAAAGATCAGAAAAGGAGAGTCGTCTGCCCCCACTTGCTTCTTCAGTCTGTTTCACCAGGGAAGATGTTCCTAACTATGACGTCAGCAACAGAAAATTATTAGCTATCAAATGGGCATTTGAGGAGTGGAACTATTGGTTAGAGTGAGCTCGTTATCAGATTACTGCATTTATAGACTACAAAAACCTTGAATATATCCGGTCTGCTAAGAGACTGAATTCTAAACACACTCGTTGGGCCTTATTTTTTACTAGGTTTAATTTTTCCATCATGTTTAGACCTGGATCAAAGACTCTTAAGGCTGATGCTCTTTCTTGAAGCTTTTTGGATGTTCATCCACCTAAGTTGGATCCTACTCCGATTGTACCCTCCGCTTCTATTTTGCTCGGTCTGACTCAAGATCTTTCAACACGTCTTTAACAATTACAAGATCAAGCTCCTGCTGCCTGTCTCTTCATTCCCACCAAGTTTCGTAAATCTGTGTTATCCGAATTCCACTGCAACAGGTCCTCTAGACATCTACGTATTGCTAAGACCTTTAAACTAATGTCTCATCATGTATGGTGGCCAAATTTTTTTGAAGACATCAGAGAATATGTTCTCTCCTGTAAAGTACGCGCCCCAAAACAAAGTACCTAGAACCTCTCCTGTTGGTCCACTTTTACCTCTCATTATCAAGAGACCCTGGACCCATATTTCTATGTATTTTATTGTTGATTTACCCTTGCCTTCCAGTTTTAAAATCTGATTTGTGGTAGATCGTTTTTCTAAAATGGCACATTTCATTCCTTTGACTGGACTACCCTCGGCTAAAATATTAGCATCACCGTATCCCTTTGGATATCGTTTCTTACAGAGGTTCCCAATTTGTCGACAAGTTTTGGAAGGCTTTCTGTACTCTCTTTGGGTATCAATCTCAGTCCTTCCTCTGCTTACCATTCCCAGTCCAATGGGCGAACCAACAGAACCAATCAGTCACTTGAACAATATCTTTACTGTTTCATTTCCAAACAACAGAATAATTGGTCGGACTGCCTTCCATGAGCACTATTCGCTTATAATAACTCTCCTCACTCTGCCACGAAAGTCTCTCCTTTTTTTTTGTCTTTTTGGTTTTCGTCCTAAGTTTTCATCCAAAATTGGAGGAGAGGGACTCAAAAGAGTTCCTCTCCTCCGATTCTGGTATCCGAACCACTGCAGAAAAATTAAGATCGATCTGTGCTCATAAACAAGCCTCTTCCCAAGCTAAGAAGTTTGACAGACGTCATGAGGTCTGTAATTTTAAAATTGGTGATCGAGTCTGGCTCTCCACTCAACATTCATTTACATCAGACCTCCAAGAAATTTGGTCCTAAATTCATCGGTCCTTTCAAGATTATTCAGAAGATCAATCCTGTGGCCTTTCGATTACTTCTACCCAAGGTAGAATACTCAATACCTTTCATTGTTCTTTGTTCAAACAATTTTTTCATTCTTCTAAGTTTCCCTCTGCTTGTCCAAGGAAATTTACGCCATTAATGGTCAGGGGCATCAAGAATTTCACATCGACTATATTTTGGATGTCAAGAAGATCAGAGGGAGAGTCTTATTTCTCATCCATTGGGAAGGATATGGCCCAGAAGAACATTCCTGGGTTCCAACTAAGGATGTTCATGCCCCACTCCTTGTTAAATGGTGCTTTGAAAAATACCCTGAAAAGTCTCTATTGAGGGGATCTCCTTGGGATTGGGGGTACTGTTAGGTGTCGCTGTCCGGCTTGCCTGGTAATAATGTCTCTGCCCCTTTAAATGCTAGGCCTTTTGGGGGTTGTAGTTCCTGGGGCCTGTACTGCTGGTATTCCTGATTGGCCGGTCTCTCTATTTCCGGGTTATAGCATCTCTTGTCATTTTGTAGCTGTGTTCCTGCCGTCCTGCCTGTACTCCACGTGTTTGGCTCTTTTCCTTGTCAGTCTGGTTCCCTGTTTAGTCTGGCGTTGGTATTTCACCTCTCAGTTTGGTCACTGTATCTCCATTTTAGCGTGGGTTTCTCCCTGTGTCCTTTTCTGAGTCTCTGCCTGTCTTACCCAGCACCGTTGTGTATTCTACCTGCTGCCTGCTATTTGGTTTAGCATCTTCATAGTACAGTCTCCCTGTGTATCTAACAGGTTTACCCTTCCTAGTCACGCTCAGCATTTAATTATTATTTGTCCACCATTACTGCACATAGTGCAGATTACCTGTGTATCAAACAGGTTAAGCCTTCCTAGCTACACTAGCATTTAATTATTATTTATCCACCATTACTGCACTTAGTGTAGACTACCTGTGTATCCAACAGGTTAATCCTTTGCAACAATACCGTGCATTTATATGATTATTTCTCTACCATTACAACACATAGTGCAGTGTGTATACAACAGGTTTAACCCTTCTCTGTTACACTGTGCCTTATTGCCTTTCAGTACTGCACATAGTGTGGTCAGCCTGTATTTCCTGCAGGGTTATCCTTCTCTACTATGCTGTTTATTATCATTCTTTATTTATCCTGGTCTTGTTGCTCCCGTGTTTTGTCTTGGCCTCTTTTTCCCTGTATTAGTGCTGGCTGGTGTTCTACCATTCACCTTTTCCGTCTCTCTACGCCTTAGTCCTCCAGGGGTGCGACCTGCCATTTGGAGCGCAGCCAAGTCCAACCCCACCATCAGGGGCCCTGGAGAATACCACCTGAGGGTTAGATTCTGCCCCCTGGAGATTCTGTATAGTAACAGTAAAGAAAGGGGTCTAAGTAATGGGCGCAAAAAACAATTATGTCCATAAAGGGTTAAGTCTCTTGTTCTAAGGTAAATCTTGTACAGAATATGTTATGGAATCCTCCTCAGATTAATACAGTATTCAAAAAGTCTGCTTTAAGGTCAGTAATCGGTTCAAAAAAACTCTTGCTCCTACTCACAACCCAATCACAAGTTCTTTTCAGAGTCTCTCAATGTGTTATCCGTATCCTCGGTTGATTTTCTGATGCATTTGTGTGGAAACCTTTCCACCTTCCAATACAGCAATGATTCCGGGTATATATGGAGAATAGAAAAACCGAACAATTGTGTGATACCATCACAGACTGGTGTAGCCTGGGTCTAATAACTCTAATCTACTCACACTTTCCAAGGAATGTAATCGCCTTATTGTAGAATTAGAGATGGTCTCCCGGCTTTTTATTTCGGTCCTGACAAACGTCTCCAAATACCGGAAAGGGAAGGGACAGCAGAAAATAGTGCAACGCTGTTTTTCAGAGCAGGTACATTCAGACCTCCAGAGTTTATACTCAAACTTCTTCCTCCTCCTTATAGCGCTTTAAATCAACAGTCTTTGGAGCTCCTCTCTCCAGGAATCCAGATGTAACCAGGTCCCACTCTGCAAAAAAGGAAGGTACACTGCGTAGTGCAACACCGTACGGATCTCTGACCGCCTACTCCTGGGTGCACTCACCGTCCCCCTGTCTTGCCAATTTACATCCAGTGATATTGTTATCAATTATCCAGATCCTCACAAAAGAAACAATGGAGCACCATGACGTCTTCAGAAAATGAAAACAATAAAAAAAATTCTACATCAAATGTCTCTTGTGTTTCTGTCTTCAAAGATGTAGCAATAATTCACCCAGGTTAGGGACCTCCTCACACTCTACACACTTAGGTTCCACATATCCTCCTAGCCGTTAAACCTATAGCTGGTAAAATAAAGGGTCCTTCTTACACAGATGACAGAAACGGAGAAGAGAGGGTGTCCTATAGTTGGAAAAGTGCTTAGATCTCACCCTAATGTCCACCAACGCGTTTCAAATACCAATTGTATTCTTTTTCAAGGTGTATCCTGGGTACTCAGTCACTGTGGTTTTTATCCAGCAATTAATTACATCCACCTGTCTCACGTTCCTATTCAATCTATGCAGTAACCCAACAATCATTCAAATCCAAATTTAATACTTCTGCTTAGATTCCTTAAAACTTCACATTATATTCGCTATTAAAGAAGAGCCAGATATGTATTTTATAAAAATCCTTTCTGTTAGCAGTGATCCTCTGTCTATTTCATATATTATATATACATCTAATGGTACCATACATAATTTATTTTCATAATCTTTCTCCATTTTCTAAATATATTCTGATATGAAGGACTAAAAAACGCAAATAGCAAGAAAAAACTCCTTAGAGTGATCATCACGTTTATTCAGTCATATGATTTCTGACTTCCTGGGTGTTAAAAGGTATAGTCTACTGCACATAACTCTGAAAAATACATGATGGTCTATAGTGGAGAAAAGTCCCTCACTCCTCCGTTATGGACAACTGCAGGCATTGAGGGACTTACTGTCACCGCAGTGTTTCCCTTGGATGGGCATAAAGTGGGACCTCCGTGTGATACCTCTATGCAAACTGCCTGCTCGTCATGAATTGTAGGCAGGTTGCTAGTGTCTCACACTCAGTCATCCAGCTTCAAACCACTGGGTCCTAAAGGGGATGGTTCACCGCTTCTTATCATGAAAAAATAATGTAGCTGTGTTTGGGGGAAAAATCTCATACCTGCAACAGGTTAGGGTTATTATGAGGATGTAAAAGGTGGGGAATGGAAATAATCCACTTGGGAAACGCTGTTAATAGGGACCAATCATTCCATACCTGGTATTGACTAAATGATATTGATAATCAAAAGGGGATGTGTTCCAATTAAATCCGTGTTTTCTTCAAAAAACTTGCTGTCATATAGTGCCTCCCATGCACAAGTGTGCATCTCTGTAGCAAGAAACAATAATGCAGATACCTAAAAACCTCTTCCTTAAACAAATGAGGCAACTGTCCTATATGTATAATCTCTATATGGTGATAAAACACGTGTACAAAACTTCAATCCAATAAATCTAAATAAATTGGTACCGCAATCAAAATAGTATAAACCGGTAAAAAAAATCTAAGTTGTGCTAAAATCTGATCAAATACTGTATCATGCTGTGATCTCGGGTGATGACCCATTGCACTCTAAAACAAAAGGGGCAACTATCCTCATACATAAGTGATACTGTGATATACCATAAAAAGGAGATGAATAAAGAAAACATAATACTCTAAACATATGTGAAGTGTCATACCCCCCAAACATAAAAAAAAAACAGAGATATCAAATGATTATTGGACCAAGGAGGGAGTTAACTCAGCAATCCCCCCCTAAATTGCTCAAGTGGCTGTAACCTTTTAAAGCTCTCTATTTCAGGAACCACTTCAATTCAGTTCGCTTTTGGAGTCCCCATCTCTCCATTTCCCCTCTACTCTCTCCACTCCTATACAGTTTTTGATCTCTTTTACATTACAGTTTCCGAAAGTGCTCTGAAAGGGGGTGTGTGGTGTCCCCCTTCTTTATATTCCTGAGGTGCTCTCACATTCTATCAGATATATAGCACTTTTGGAGTCACAAGTTAGGAAGCTATGGATTTTCATTGTCTTTCCTGAAGACGTTACTTGGTACTCTGTGGTTTTGCTTGATGGCATCTTAATAGATCAACAATCTAAGCAATTACCACAGTGGTAAAATCCCTTGCTCAGAATTCTCGGGGTTTTCTGTGGTTTTGAAGAAATACTATTTACCACGTAATTGTTAACATTGTTGGCCCTTCTGTAGACAAACTGGGGTTTTTCTTTAATCACATCCCCCAAATCCTTGTTGTTTCTAAGGAGTGGCCAATATTTCTTAATTATCCCCTCTACTGTTCTAAACTTGTCATTAAATTTAGTGACAAATGGGACGCTGATACCCTTCTTATGTTTCCTCCTCTTTTTTTCCTCGATTAACTTATTCCTGTCCAGATCCCACACTTCCCTCATGATGGTCCTAATTTTTTACTCATTATATCCTATCCTGACAAATTGTTGCACCAAAGATTCGCCCTGTGACAAGTATGCTTCCTTAGTAGAGCAATTGCGTCTAAACCTGACAAATTGACTCTTAGGTACTGTGCCTAGCCATCTAGGATGGTGGTTGCCTTCGACAGGTATAAAAGAATTGGCATCTGTCGATTGAGAATACACCTTAGTTTCTAGTTTCCCATTCCCTTTATAGTTAATCCAGAAAATCAATGGTTTTTGTGCTGGTGGTAAAACTGAGCTTGATGCCCCAATCGTTGGAATTTAAATGACTGCAAAAAGCATCCAATGAGGTCTGATCACCCTCCCATAAAAAAATAATGTAATCGATGTATCTAAGATACACAGATAACTTATCCTTACTGCCCCTTCTTCCCACGAGGCCAAGAAAATGTTGGCATATGGGGGCGCAAACTTCGTCCCCATAGCCGTGCCTGTGGTCTGCTGGTAGAAGTCACCACAAAACCAAAAACAATTCCGTAATATGAGATTAAAGGGAAGTTCCTCAAACCCTCATCTGTTTTAACAAGATCCAAAATCCATCTAACCGCTTCTAAGCCTTTCTCATGAGGAATAATAGAATACAGGGAGCTCACGTCAGCGGTAACCATCTTGGTTACTTTGTTTACTTTAACCTCTTTCAGCCTCCTCAAAGCGTGCCCTGTGTCCTTCAAATAGGCAGGTATTTTGGACATTTACGGTTGTAGGTGGTAGTCCACCATTTTGGACAGGTTTGCCGTTATGGAACCCACCGCCGATATGATGGGCCTAACAGGGGGGTGCTCCAAGTCTTTATGCACTTTTGGAAGTGCATAAAAGACTGTTATATTAGAATGGTCTGTTAGTAGGAAATCCCTCTCTGCCTCAAAGAGAACCTTACATTTCACATATTTCTGTGTCAGATTTTCCATTTTGACTCTAATATTGGGGGTAGGATTAGTTTTCAATTTTTTATATGTGTTGTTGTCCTTAAGTAACTCCAGGCATGTTTTTTCATAGTCCTCCTTATTTTGGAGGACTATGCTTCCCCCTTTATCACTCGGCTTAATAGTCACCTCATTGTTCCTTCTCAATTTTAATAGGGCCTCCTTCTCTTCCTTACCCAGATTCCCTTTCGGTCTACCTATCTTGTTGATTTTTCTGAAATCCTTTTTGACTAAATCCATAAAAGTTTCTATCCACTTCCCTCTCATGTGGTGAGGATAGAAAGCTGATCTTTTCCTAAACACCTTTTTGTCTTCCACCCCCTCCTGTGATGATTCGGCCTTCTCTATCTGTACATCTCGATCGATTTTCTCTTTGGATTAAAAAAATGTTTTCAAAGTCAAAGATCTTATGAATTTTTGGATGTCCAGGAACAAATTAAAGTCCTCCACCTTCTCAACAGGGGCAAATTTGAGTCCTCTCCCTAACACCTTCCGTTCTGCTTCAGTCAGCTGATGTTTACTTTAGTTGATAATTCTCACATCCTCCCTACATTTCTCCATCTTTTTTTGGTTGCTCCCAGCTAGTCTCCTCTTCTCCCTCCTACGTTCTCTCCTACTCTCCTTCCCTCCCCTTTTGCCCCGTCCTTTGATCTTCATCAGGGCCCTCATCCTTAAAAATGAACCGTTTCCATCACCCCGCTCGTATCCATTCGATCCATATTCATAATGTCTCTTTCCTTTACCTATTCCATCTGAGGCAATTTTTCTGGACCCATACCCTTCATACGTATGGTTATCCCCCCTGAGGGGTCTTTCATCTCTAAACCATTACCTGTTGTTTGGAGGATGTACGCTCTGGTGCATGTTGTGTCCGCTTTTGACTTTTTGGGTGAACTGATAACTGACCTTAAAGCAGTCAAGATTTACCTTAGAACAAGGGACTTAACCCTTTCTGGACATAATTGGTTTTTGCGCCTATTGCTTATACCCCTTTCTTTACTGTGCATTTGTGGACAATAGTAACCCTATATGTCTGTGTTTTGAACCTATTGTGGTGAGGGTTCAGGGTAATAGTGTGGCAGCAGACCCCAAGGGAGTGCAGGGATTGTGATTGCTGTTTTTTGGTGTATAGCAACAGTGCTCAATGCTGTGTATGATCAGTCAAACAGCAGTGTTACTACCAGGAATGAGGGATATTATTAATATTATTAGTGTAAATACGCTATGCTAGGAAACGTAGCTCTGGATCTGGCCCATTATTAGTAAAAGTTATATTGTCAGTGTTTATACTTTTCAAATATGATTATTGGATAAATGTATGTACCTGGTAGTCTCATTTTAGTGCTGCTCTTTGTTAGCTGGATTTAATCGGTATCATGTATCATTCTCTCCTTTTTGGGTCTCCCTTGTGTCCAGTTGTGTTTATAGTATTGTTACTTTGCATTTTCAATCCCATACTTTTTCTGTTTCATTCCTTTACCATCTGGTGTATTTTTCATTTTGCTCTCACTTTGCCGCTTCATTCCAGGATTCCCTGTGATTCTTAGGTATTTTCTCTTATCTGTGTTCTATATTGCGCACAATTTTACAATATGACCGCGCCTACCTCCCCACCTTTCAGGAGCCATTGCCTGTGACCCATGACCTGTCAAGAGTCTACAGGCAAGGCTTCAAGATCCAGATTTCTGTGCTGGAAGGGGGATTTCATGCTTAAAAAATTTCCACATGGTTGGTGGGTGGAGTTTATTTAAATTGTACAGAAAGGTCTTGTCTAAGCCATTTTTAGTGAGGCATGTGCTTTAATCTTAAGGTGTATACACACTATAAAATTATCTGGCAGATAGTCTGAAAGGTCTGAAAGATCTGGCAGTTAGAATGAAAATCTGGTAGTGTGGAGAGAAAATGGAATTCTAAGTTGCTCTCATCCATTACCACATTTTCATTTCAACAGCCAGATCTTTCGGATAATTGTATAGTGTGTATGCACCTTTAAGGTTGGGTCCTGATTGCAGAAAGCCATACTGTAAATGCCAGGTGAGGTGGTGGTCCGCTTACAAGTCCCTATTAGCTCTGGATCCGGTTCTATATGATTTGTTCAATTGCTGAAATATGCATAATCCTAAAGTTTTAAAATACTCACACCGAATTATTGTGTACATTTGTCTTCTATTAAATTACTGTATTGTTACTGCTTTGCTATTTATTCAGGGATAATGGATTACATATTCAGTAAGAACATTAATAAAATACATTCTTTGATCCCTCCTAGCAATACTTTTAACAATTATAACACAGAGAAGTGCAATTTCATGTTAAGTAACAATAGACATTTTCAGGGCAAACAAGGCAATTAGAGGACATTGTGATAGGGGAAAACAAACATTATTGTTTGTGACACTCAAACCCAGAGAAAACGATAGACTTAAAAACTTACCAGCAAGAAAATGTACATGTGGTGTTGCAAGTACTTTAATATTTGGAATATTTATGCGCCAATATTAAAGTGATTTTTTGGCAGAATATATATATAGAGGTTCTGAAATTATGAATCAGGTGAAGTGCTTGCCGGGAGCTACAGCTCCATGGGATAAAAAGCACATTTTAAATATTATAAAGACAGCAAGCAAGGAAAGGGAGGTTGATGTTATTATCCACCTTGAGACAAATGACTTGGCCAATGCTGGAGTTGTGGCTGTTATAGATGAGAGAAAAAATATGATGAGCACTGGTAGCAACAAAGCAGAAAGAAAGTAACTTCTTATACACACTAAATACTAAACAATGAATGGTTGTATATATTCATAGGTATATGGGATAATCGCAGGTAGTGGGTGGTGTCACCCCAAAAAAAACTAAAGGTAAAGCAGAAGGAACCACACTTAAATCCCAAAATATCTATGTTATATATGAAAAGTGTAAGCAAGTGATACACAAAAATTTTAATAAAATCAGAATCACATTTATTGATAAAAAAAAAGGGGGTTTAAAATAACTACTTGTTCTACGGGCACTGGTAAAATATATATAGATATATATAAACAATATCAGCAAGTAATTAAGTACATGGGTGAATGATGTTCTAACAGGTCAGAGTATATCCAGAAAAATGGGAAAATAATCCAATAGGTTAAAGTGATTTGCAATTAATGAACAGGTGAAAAAATGCTGATCCACATGTAGTGGAGAAATAGACAATCTAATGATATGTTTTATAAACAAATAATCAGTCTGCAGAGGCCAAAAGGCAACTTGATAATGAAGAATTCTATGAGGTGCTTAAAACTAATCCCAGTGACAAATATTTTCTTGAATATAGGGATCTTGTTATGCAGGCTAGAGAGGATAGTATAATCTCAAAGGAGACATTTGATTTTCTGCAGATTAAGTTCCCAGTCACCCCAACCTTTTATCACCTCCCCAAAATTCACAAATCCCTCACTTCACCCCCTGGTCGTCCCATTATCTCTGGTGTTGGATCTCTCACGGCTAATTTATCACATTTTGTTGATTGTTTTCTACAACCACTGGTCACTCCCCTCCGTTCACATATTAAGGATACTGGCCATTTCTTACGCAACATCGCGGGTATAGAATGGCGAGATGGTTTTCGCCTTCTCACCTGTGATGTTGAAGCACTCTATACGAACATCCCACATGATTTAGGTGTGTCAACAATTTTTCATCATCTACAAACTAGGTCTAATATCACCCCTCCCCTCCAACACTTCATCACTAATAGTATTACATTTATTTTAGAGCACAATTTTTTTCTTTTCCAGGGTCGTTGCTATCGGCAACCTTTATATGGGCTCCCTGAAACAAGAACTGATATGGGAGGGCCCTTTCGGGGCGAACCTGGTATACTATGGCAGATTTATCGATGATTTATTTTTTGTTTGGGATGGTGATGGGGATAGTATTGATTCTTTTTTGTGTCACCTTAATAATAATAATTTTCACCTTAAATTCACGTCCCAATACAGCACCGATTTTATTAATTTTTTGGATATAAGGGTTGAGGTGACTGGGAACAAACTAAGCACCTCTACTTTCCAAAAAGAGGTTGCGACCAATCATTTCCTTCAGTACTCGAGCTGTCATAAAAAAAGTTGGCTGGACAGTGTACCTGTCAGCCAATTCGTCAGACTTCGACGTAATTGTTC
Organism: Limnodynastes dumerilii; assembly: GCA_011038615.1. NCBI lineage: Eukaryota > Metazoa > Chordata > Amphibia > Anura > Limnodynastidae > Limnodynastes > Limnodynastes dumerilii. The sequence continues at coordinate 193,842 of WWET01000907.1, read as the reverse complement.
AAACCTCGACATGTTCGAGGAACAAGGGAAACAACTACTGGCAAGTTTTAAGAGCCAAGGCTATCCAGAATATATTGCCCAACAAGCTTTCGATCAGGCACGCTCTAGGGATAGGGAGTCCCTTCTGAGCGATAACAAGGAGAAAGGGAAACAAATTGTACCATTACATGATCTTTTTTTCATGACTAAATATAATTCTAGGGCTGGGGAAATTAGGAACCTCATCCGTAAGAATTCACATATTTTAAAAATGGACGGTCATTTGGGCGGTCTATTTCGGGACATGCCCAAAGTGATCTTTAAAAAGGCACGTAACCTGAAGGATACACTGGTTCATAGCTTCCTTAAGAAGGATATTGCACCCAATTTGGGAAATTGGCTTCCTGAAAAGCCGAATGGTTTCTTTAGATGTTCTCAAACTCGATGCTCAATGTGTAAATTCTGCGATCATAAGGTAATGAAGTTCCACTCCACCAATAATATGGATTCATTTGATATTAGGAGCTTCATTACGTGTAGAAGTTCCTTTGTCATTTATCAAATTAAATGTATATGTGGACTACTATACATTGGAAGGACCACTAGGGAACTTCATGTTTGGTTTTCCGAACATCGCCGAAATATAATCCATAATAAGCCACATTCTTTATCTAGACATGTAAATTTGCAACATGGAGGGAAGGTAGAATCCATCAAAATTGTTGGAGTGGAAAAAATACCAAAAACAGAAAGAGGAGGTGATCAATATTCAAAACTTTGCCAGCGAGAATCCTTTTGGATTTTTCGCCTGAACACTCTCACACCGGCTGGTCTTAATGATACTCTGGAATTAAACCACTTCACGTAAATTATTCCTATTCCACATTTTTTAGGAATTTAGAGTGGCTCTATGTCCTGATTTATTATATGTGAATTCCAGTGAATCATTATTGGCATATGACTGTTTTCTATATTCCTGGTCTCATAATGTATTCGCAACTTCCCTGATCATTATTTGCATTGACTGTATTCTGTGAGCTCAGTATTGCTTCCTAATCCCTGCTAAATAAACAACTAAGAATTTCCTTATGTTTAAAATGTTTCTAGTATGCACTTATTAATATGTACTAACATCTATCTATGTCTACTTGTTACTGTTAAATAATTATTGTTATTGATATCCATATGGGTCACCTTCTCAAGACAATTTTATATCTTCTCTCTACTTAAAAATAAGGTTTAATCATTGCTTGTGCATTCATTCTGCAAATTCATATATATATTCCCTGGTTGACAACGATGGTCAATTATTGTTTATATTTTTGTATTCTTGTATAATGATATGTAACATTATAAACATCCATGACTGCACTGCTATTCCATATGATAAGAATATATATTAAATATTCCATTATATCTTTGTTGTATTATTAAGATTTTGTTTTCAAGTTTTTATCTTTATTTTTATTTCTAATATTGTATTATTTTCTTGTGTCTTTTTTTCTTTATTATATTTTTTCAGCACCGGTTATTCATTTAGTTATCTATCTATGTATTTATTTTTAATATATTGTGTGTTAGGCAGATATCCTGTGTACCTCCAGATATATTATATTACTAGGAACTGGTCTTGGACTTTTGGCCAGTAACACATCAATTGAAACAACTGTGATGAATTATCTAATTATCTGGAAGTTTAAAAGGAGGTCCCAGTCTCTATTCTAATCATACCTTCTGAGGAAACCAGTTTTGCTGGAGAAACGCGTAAAGGATTCTTTATTGTGGGTCATTCTGTGTGCTACACTGCGCTGTGACTTTTTACAACATTATATTGGCACCTGCACTTTAATATTTGCTTCTATTCCGATTGATGTGGACATCACTCCTCTCGCTGCGGCTATAGCTGAGAGTAAGAGACATCCCAGCACTCACGTACCTGCGGCTGGCTAACTGTTCCATAAGAATCAACAAATACCGGCAGCCCATTCCTCTGGCTTCACTGACCTAGTGAATAGTCGCCAGGAGTGTCAGGAGTAATACCTCCGTGGTGTGTGTGGCTCCTGCCTGCCTTTGGGGCGTCCATTCGGCTCTGAGTTGCGGTGGCCCCGTCTACTGGAACAACGTGTTTGTGCTGTCTCCCCAGGACAGCTGAGGTCTATACCGACTAACTGTGCAATACCATCCACTCTATCACCATGTTTATGCTGGTAACGTATATACCTAGTAAGGAGAACTGTGAATGACTTTGTTTTCAGTTACAGCATTTTAAACGGAGATATTGGAGCTTTACTTGAATTCTGCCTGCTAGCTCATATTGGCCATATTGAGGATTTTAATAAGTGTAATCTTTTCGGGGACGCCCGTTACTTTGTTTCAAACCACCTAATTTGTAACTAACCAGCTACTAAAGGCGCAACATTGTCTTCCATCTGTGCCAAGATTCTCCTGTGCAAATACTACATTTTAGTTATTGTTGCAATTGGATAGTGCTATTTATATTTGCCACAGCTGTATGTGTTTTGTACGAGTTTATCATATATTTTCCTAGTGACCCATATTATTTGATATCTTGATTTATTAAATTTATTTTTATTTCTTTATACTTTTGATAAATTTACTTTTACACTTTGAGCGCTTATCTTATTATATTTGTGTGTTTTTTTGAGAGGGGATTTCTCACCCCTATAAGTGAGCAGCCTCCGTGTATTCCGTGACCTCATTAGAGGAGGTAGCTATACTTGCAGCGCCCATATACTGCATTTTAAATAATCAGTCTTGGTTGATTAAGAGAAAGTGCTTTATGTTTGTGGGCTTATATTGTAAAGCCTTGATGGATACAATGTTGCACGCTTGCTGGTAACAGTTGCCAAATGTCTGCAGTGTATTGATACGGGCTGGTAAATAGCAGACTGTCAGATGGCTTCTCACTGTGATATCGTAATACCCTTTAGCTCTTATGGCATAAAGAGTAGTGTGGAGCATATCAATTGCCGGCGAAATTTTCAAAAAGATTGCGGCCGTAAAAATACGACGCCTTCGCCGGCAACTGAACGGAAAAAATACGCCAATTCAATTATTTTTTTTACTGCTGCGCTAAAACAGCAGCCAGCGATAAAAAAAATAACCAGAGAAAAAAAAATCCTTCACTGAA
>WWET01000907.1:133545-144056 GCA_011038615.1 Limnodynastes dumerilii | reverse complement strand
CCATAATAATCATCCTGCCCCCACCCCATAATAATCATGCTGCCCCCACCTCATAATTATCATCCTGCCCCCACCCCATAAAAATCACTGCTCCCACCCCATAATAATCATCCTGTCCCCAACCCATACTAATCACCCTTCTCCCACGCTATAATAACCATAGAGAACCCCCCATAGTCACCAGTCACTTACCTGCTCCTAACTCCTCTGCGGCGCGCTCTCTCTCTGATGAATGACGCGCAGCGTGACTTTGGGGTCACGCAGCGTCATTGATCAGAGAGGAGATGCTGTGGAGGAGAGAGGCAGTCGCAGACTCTGCTGCGGTCCTGAGGTGAGTAAAGGGGGTGACAGAGCCTCATCTCTCCGTCACCCCCTTTGCTCACCACAGCGCCGCAGCAGACTTACAAAAAGGTAGGTAAATGAAAGCGGGGGACTGCTCCCGCCCCCCCGGACCCGGCACTCCAGGCGATCGCCTAAGATCGCCTAATGGTAGCGCCGGCCCTGGGCCTATGTGGTAGAGTTACTGCAGAGAGGATAAGGTTTTATAGGGTTTAGGGTCAGTGTAGTTAAAAATAAAACACACAAAAAACATAAACAGGGCAGATTGAATGGGGGTGGCTCTTATTTGTTGTTGAGTATGACAAGTTGGGGGTATAATTTTTTACACCACAATAACGCACTAGTTTTTATCACTTTAACTCAGGGTTGCAGACTTTTAAAAGCTTCCCTCCGGGAGATCCCAGAGAGAAGCCATAGATGCATGCAGGGGGTGGAGCTTAATGGAGCAATTTATGCAAATCACATAATTAAGCCCCGCCCATTGACTATCAATTACCCCTTTCGGGGTTTTTATAGGGATGGGGCTGGGACTTGTTGAATCAATTTGCATCATCAAGTCCCTCCCTGTCCCTAGCAACACTAGTTGCAGGGGCAGGGGGGCAGGACTTGAGGCCATGGTTTAATGGAAACCATGAGCCCCAAGTCCCTTGCGGGAGATTTGCCGACTCTCCCGGGATACCGTGAGAACTTGCCAAATTTCGAGAGTCTCCCAGACATTCCGGGAGAGTCGGCAACTATGCTTTAACTGCCTAGCTGATGTGATGACTTATTCAATGATTTCAGCCAGACAATGTAAGAGATAAATATAGAAAGTAAATTTGGCCCTAGGTTTTTTATGCTACCCCTATCTACTTGAACAAAGGACATTCTTGTACCAGTTTCATGGTCCTGTAATAATAATAACGGGCCTGATTCAGATGTCTATCCGACACCCGACTCCCATAAGCTGCTCGCGAATGTCTGGTAGGTACTGCGCATGCACCAGGCAGATTTTTAGGCAACGGAGTGGGTAGTGACATAGAGAGAGGTTCACTCCCATCTTCTGTGTGGACTAATAGACCTTACAGTATGAAACACGCACTGAGGTCTGGATCAGGTCCAATAAAAATAATAGTAGTAGCAGTTAAAATAAGAAAAAAACTATGAATGATATATTCTTTTTGAAAACATATTCTTCAGGTTATTTGAAGGGGAGATCTCCATAGAATACAAATTTTCCAACAAATTGTAGAAGAATCCAGAATATGCGTTATATAATATATTAGTTCAAACCAAACTGAGCAAATAATAACAGCATTCATAATTATTTGTTGTACAGTAATTTTAGTAGGTTATTATAGTTTAAGTGTCAGACAATAATTTTACCTATTTTGTGTTTCTTGCCAGCAAACTGTTTACCAATATGACCTTAAACATTGTATGTTACAGAATACTGCTGGTATTTATTACTTAAAGCTTCACAAGACAACCTTGTAGTAGTTTTAGGTCAAAGTTTTATAAATGTTTCATAATCTCCTTTGTATTGTGTTGCCAACTCAAATAAAAGTGGCAGCTACCAACTCCATTATCACCTACTTAAATTCAAGGTCAGCAGAGAATAAAGCATGGCATGACAGTTTGCAAATCAATATATTCCATTTGTATATTTTTTTCCCTATGTAATTGCACTGTACTGATTACCTGTTGATATTAGTTTCAAATCAACAACAAAATGCAGTCACTTTGGTTTTGAGATAGTTAATATGGTCAGTGTGTACAGAATCTTTAAGTAGAGTATGCAGTTTGTTAATAATTGCATACTTCCCAAATAGAGACATTTAGCCTTGAAATGTACGTGCATTGCAAAATATATTCTACTCTTGCAACTATGGTGTACATGTTAATGTAGACATATTTGCAATACCATTTATATGTATTTTTATTTATTGTTCTTTATTTTCTATGTGCTGATGGTGCATAAAATGTATTATTGTTGATTTCATGTTTTTATCTTTGAAGGCACTTTTATCTTAATTTAAAAAAATACTGTTAATAAATGCAACCACTGAAGACTGTCTGTCAAACTGAAGGTATGCAGTGCCATTTCCGAATGAATGACCGATCGGCATACTTACCCATTCATAAAAAAAAATTCACAATAGCGATATTTACTAAATAGTGACAGCTGAAAATTAGCTTTCTGCTGTGTCTATTTCGGAAACAGCAGTTTTGCAGCGGCAACTGCATCTCAGACAGAGATATCTCTGCCCCCTTTAATAAATAGCTGTTTTAACCACAAAAGTCAAAAAACACGACTGTGTTTTGTAAATTGATCACATTCAATTTTCTCCACAGACTGTGTTAGGTTAGTAATGGTTGACCAACATTATCTACAAACAGCACAACTTTCTATACCTAAGCTGCTTGGGAGATAAAATACTTATATAATATTAATGCTACTAGCTGTGCAGATACACAAAAAATCCCTTTATTTTTGTGGTCTACTTAGTAAGAATACCTGCATTGGGCTGGATCCAGATCCAAGTGCTTGAACTTAGTTACTCCTGGGCTAAACCATGTTGATTTCAGGGGGAGTCAAGTTCATTGTATACTTTGCATGCAGGGATATATCTTTGAATTGCTTACTGCACACAGATACTGACCAGCTTTACTATTTTAAACTTAGCTTAACTGTTATTTAGACTTGGGATAGGAAAAATCACCTCTCAACTATAATGCTGTTTGCAACAGATGAAATATGACTCCCCTGCAATCAACATGGTTTAGCCCAGGAGTAACTAAGTTCAAGCACTTAAATAGGTCTGGATCCAGCCCATTGTTACAAGTTCTTGCAAATAGTTTGTATAATGCCCCTGCTTTGCCTCTTGCAATGTCTCCCTACTTTTCAAGTCATTCAAATCTAAATGCTTAGACATTTATTACAAGAATTGTAAAACAAAACATTCAGTGCCAAATACCATTTTAAATTAAGATGACATAATCTTTTATCTGTAAAGCTCTTGGGGGTATCCAAATACCTGATGAAGCTCCATAGCAAATAAGACAGGGGTACAAATACAAATATGATATCTCTGCCTCTCCATTCTACTGCATGGAAATCTATCACATTTTAATTAGAAAATATAAAAATATGTTTGCTAAGTTGGCCCCTGACTAAACTAACCTTGAGACGTTTTGTTTTATTACAAGACAATTGTCTGTTAAGCTTTTATTTTCAATGAACAGACTGTGCTCCCAAATATATTTGTTTATTGCAGTGCAACTGAAATACCCAAGTTACATCCTATTAAAACATAGAGTACCTGATCCAGAGTTCTTGGGCAGTGGATGTGCAGATCTGCTGCCTGCATTACATGCGTCCCATCCTGAGCTGAGACTTTTTGCAGCTCTGGATAAAACGTATATATTGTAAAAAGTGCATTCATTTGCAACATGCAAACTGATTCATTTAGGCATAGGCAGTGATGTGTATTAGCTGCAGGCTATACAGGTTTGCATGGTACAAATGTATTTTGTTATTATTTAAGTTTCTAAACACAATAAATTCCTTGTTACATAATGCCTACCTAGAATAAGCTGATTTCAGACCCTCCAACATGACCCCATTCCATAAGGTACAGAATACTCTGCTCCTAAGCTTCCAACTGTATTTAAAGTGTACAGTATGGGCGTGCTAAGCTGCGTACGTTCACGTAGTCTATACGTCCGTTAGCGGACGTACGCTGTTACGTGTGAAAAAGTTAAGGTAGGGTTTGGGCAGCGTATCTTGACAAAATACGTCCGTGCAAGGGGTGTGCCGAGGGGAGTGTAGCGAACTTACGTGCACGAAAATACGCTCCGCGAATAAACGTACGGCACACATAGTTCTGGATCTACCCCAATGTGTGTGAAAAAGCCAGGTACATTTGTGTAAATGAGGGAGCTCAGCCTGCTCATATAAAAATCCTGGTCTCATACATGATATAATTTAACAATATATATTTTCTCTATTTGAGGTGTGGTTATTCAAACATGGATTTTAAATCGCTACAGAATGGTGCAGCTGGAAATAATCGATCAGGTTGTGATGTCATATGGCGGCCTACGTGGTGCTGTTGCCTTTGCTTTAGTCGCTTTATTAGATGGCAACAAAGTAAAAGCAAAGAACTTGTTTGTCAGCACAACTATAATTGTTGTGTATTTTACTGTCATATTTCAGGTATGTCAAAGTATTTGCTAGAAACTACATGCAAAATGTAAATGTGAACATTTAGTGAAAAAATATGGGGTTAGCTTTGGATGTACTTTCACCCAGAATTTTCAACAAAATAGAGTAACGCAAAGAAACCATGCTTAACATGTGTCAGAAATATGTCATGAGGTGTCCACTGCTAAAAACCAATAGTATTTGCCCCAAACATAAGACCTGTATACAAGTGTGTACTTGTATTATTCTACAAAGTATAATAATATAAGGAAGGATCAACTATGTTAGAGGTAAAATTTTCTGTTATATTCAGTTTTTAATATATATTGTAATTATACTCAATCACGCTTTACATCTATTTGTATGTTATTTCCTAAAAAAAAACATACAAATAGCAGTTATTACACTAACTAATTGAGTACTATAATGATTTGGCTTAGATGACATATAATTTTTGTTTGTAGTTTTACTGCTGTTTTAAATGAATTTTGCACATTACAATAACTTTTTTTTATGAGTGAATATGTAACCTTACAAATATCATGCACACTTTTACACAAGATTTGAACACTTGCAAGTAGCAAGAGAATAAGTTTCTATTTCCATTTTAAACAGGGATTAACAATTAAGCCTTTGGTAAAATGGTTAAAAGTGAAGAGGAGTGAACACCGTGAACGAAAACTAAATGAAAAGTTACATGGCAGAGTAAGTTATCGCTGACATTTTCAGAAATATAATAATGTAAAAACAATGGGGTAGATCCAGAACTACGTTTGCAATACGTTTCCTCGTGTAGTGTATTTACGCGTGCGTATCTTCTATACACTCCCCTTGTCACATCCCTTGAATGTACGTATTTTGACCAAGATACGCTTTCCAAACCCTACCTTAACTTTTGGCAACGTAACCGATGTGATCTGCTCACGTACGTATGGGCAACATGTATTTACGCAGCTAAGCACACCCATACTGTACACTTTAAATACAAACCCCCGCCTACATAACGTATTTCAGACGTATTTTGGACTCACGTAAAATTGGCACGCCCACACGTAAGTATTTAAATGACACATACGTGAATGTGCCATATGTTCACATTTACGCTACGTTACGGAGCGTATTTTCTATGGTGTGCATGCGCAGTACTTACAAAAACGTGATTTTACGTTTCCGCCACGTGTAAATTCGCTCACAAGCGTTGTTCTGGATCTGGCCCAATGAGTGTTAAAAAAAATAAGGACTGGGGACCTGATTCACACTTAAGAGTAAAATTGCAAACTTACCTAAATACTAACAACTATACACAAATAATGGCAACTTTACAAGGTTAAAGTCTTGCACAAAATGTGAAATCAACATAGGATTGACGAGATTACCATTATAAAAAAGAGCCTTTATTTGTTATATTTAAAAACAAAAAATGAAATTAAAAGATAAACAAATTTAAAATTAAAATATAAACACATAGCAGGTGTGGGCTGAACTAAGTAAGAGAAGACACATCGACTCACATTAAACAATACGATTCTTCAACTTCCGAGTGGTCAGAGGCATAACTAGGGTAAATGGAACACGGGGCAAATATCAAAAATGTGTCACCTTCCCCTTAATTTTTTATTCATACATATGTATATATATTTAGTCAAGGGTGTTACAACTTTTTTGGGGGGTAATAAGAATTAAGACCTCCCCTTGGTGCCCCCATCTCACCTTGGTGCGAACCCCCAACCCTCCCCCCCCGTGCGAGATAGGCATAATTGTGCCACTGTGAAGCATGAAAGGGGGTGTGATAAAACCACTGGGGGCGCAGCTGTGCATCCAGGTTTAAACCAATATAGATCTATCTATACATCTCCCCCTTTCAATTCATTATCTCTCTATTCTCAACCCCCTTCATCCATCATCTCCCTATTCTCATCATCACCTCCCCTTCCCCATTCTCTTTATCATTTTTCTATCCCCTTCATCAGCTCCTCCTCCCTATTCACCTTATCATCTCCTCCTCCCCATTAACTCCCTCCTCCTCTTCATCTCTAGCTCACCAGTATTAATGTCTCTCCAATCCCTCCAAGATCCCATCATTTGTCTCCAGCTCCCCCTTCCCCCCCAGAATCCCCATCATGTCTCCAGCCCCCCCAGGATTCCCATCATGTGCTACCAGCCACCCTCCAGTACTCCCATCATGTGTCACCAGCCACTTCCCAGTACTCCCATCATGTGCCACCAGCCCCCACAGTACTCCCATCATGTGCCACCAGCCCCCACAGTACTCCCATCATGTGCCACCAGCCCCCACAGTACTCCCATCATGTGCCACCAGCCCCCACAGTACTCCCATCATGTGCCACCAGCCCCCACAGATCATATGCCACCAGCCCCCCTAGCACTCCCATCATATGCCACCAGCCCCCTAGCACTCCCATCATATGCCACCAGCACCCTCCCCCAGTACTCCCATCATATGCCACTAGCCCCGCTAGTACTCCCATCATATGCCACCAGCACCTGTTCCGACGCTTATGTACCACTGTCAAATGATGGCTGTCATTTACTGACAGTCTAGCGAGTGAGAATATGTGTACCTGCGGTTGGTGCCTGCAGTCTTTTCCTGACTCCTGTGGACTCCAGTAGACATGAATCCCTGGCTCTGGTGATGTACATTCCCCCACACTGCGCTGAGGTAAATTTCAGTCACTAGAGTACTCTAGTGACTGATAAGCAATTTGAATAGACAGGAAGGACCGCCCACTCTCCTCTCTGTGCTGCGTTAATAAACTGTAATAGCGCAGTGCTGCAATGGGGCTTCTGTGAGTATTGTAGGACTAATGTCCTGATGGCTCCAATGGTGCCCCCCTAAGCTGGGCATCATCGGAACCCAGGGCACGTGCCCTACAAAACCCACGCTAGTTACGCCACTGCGAGTGGTCAAGGGTTACCTTAACTTTTCCCGTGCGTATGTTAGTTTACGCAATGCTCTCCTACTTGTGCATCAGTCCTAACTCTGTTGGTACACCCATACTGTACATTAGTAGCCCATGTGCAGCTCATTTGCGTTAAGAGTTTTGCCCCTCTAGCCACGTATGTGGGACTCGTTACATGCAGTCACAAATCCGTGTATGTGAATCAGTCGGTCATGGTTTCCGTGCATATATTTGGGTTCTCTGCATGCGCAGTTTAACTGATCATAAAATATGCACATAGATTCTACACTTACTTAAGTGTGAATACGGTCTTGGATCCAGATGTTATAGTTAATTCAGTGTGTTGCCTCCGCAACGAAGGCTAACGTATGGAATTAGCTATCCCAAATACTGCAAGTAGGAGAACAGGGGTCTCCCTCTGCTCTCTTAAGTGCAGATGGTGGATCTGCACACAGGACCATGCTCTAGATATTCTCCATGGAACCCAGTTGTGCAGAATACTATGTCATACATAAGGGCTAAACCCAGCCCTTACTGTACAATTTACATGCTTAAGCATGCCCACCATGTTTATCAGCCAAATGATGTGCTGTACCCAGGCGTTTTAGAAGTGAGGAGGCCCTTGTGCAGGATTTGTACATGGGCCCCACCCCCCTTACTTGCGACAGGACTGTCTGTATTCTTGGACCTCAAAAGGGGCGGAGTCTAACAGCAATGTAAGCCCCGCCAGTTATTTTGCCCGCGAATAGGGACAGTCCCACCGCAGGGGAAGGGGGGTTCATTCGGCATCTTAGAGGGAAGAAATAGATGCCGAATGGCCTCCCTTCCCTTGCCAACCCTGGGTGCAGGATGAATACCACAGGGCCCTCTGTTCTTAGGGGCCGTGCACTGCACACCCTGTACCCATTATAGATCAGCCTATGGCTGTACCAGTTCATAGCTGACTTACATACAGTGGGCTGGATCCAGACCTAGTTAAGTGCTTGAACTTAGTTACTCTTGGGTTAAACCATGTCAATTGCATATTTCATCTGTTTGCAAACAGTATTAGAGTTGAGAGGTGATGTTTCCTATCCCAAGTCTAAATAACAGTGTGATAGTAACGCTGGTCAGTATCTGTGTGCAGTAAGCAATTCAAAGATATTTCCCTGCATGAAAAGAATACAATTAACTTGACTCCCCCTGAAATCAACATGGTTTAGCCTAGGAGTAACTAAGTTCAAGCACTTAACTAAGTCTGGATCTAGCCCAGTGTTCATAAGTCAGCTGTTTCTATTAAATCTGAAGCCAGCCCTAAAACTTCCAACCTTAACAGTAACATTTCAGAATATTAAACATTAGCTGTTAAATTACACAAAACTAAATTCTACAGGTTTCTAGGATTCTAGGGTGATAAAAAAAAAGTCCTGTTTAGCACTCCTTGGGTGCTCCAAATACTTAATGTGAAAATAAACAATATTAAAATAGATTAAAGTTTAAGGCCCGTGTTCACACTTAAGAAGCAGTCACTTCTTAGTGCTTTCCTTATTAAAGGACCTACTACACATGCCTAGTAGGTCCTTTACGCAATCTATCTTTAAAGACCGAATGGAGTATTTTAGGTAGTAAGAGGCGGTGTAATGCTGCCTCTGTGAGGGATTAGGTAGAAGTGAAAGGGGGTGACTTAGATTAGCCGGGGAGGGCGGAGGAGGAGGCGGGGAGAGACAATGGGCCTGATCCAGAGCTACGGCCGCCGTTGCTAGTACGGCGGTCGTAGCCGTAATGCGCATGCGCCAGGCAGATGTTGGCCGGCGTCACTATGGAAACGCCCGATCGTAGAAACGTCCTCCAGCGTCCCTACGCTCATGTTAGTGCTGGTGGGCGGGGGGAGGTAAGTAAATGAGGGTGAAGTTAGGGTAGCCTTCAGCCGGCGTAAGGGAGAGTTAATACGCTCCTACAAGGGGGAGTGTCGGGCCAGAGCAGCGATGTTACGCTGAGCGCTGCAGCGCTCAGTGTAACATCGTAGCTCTGGATCAGGCCCAATGTCCATGCGGACATTGCACTGATTGTTAAGGTAGCCCCTATGGCACATGTAAGTGTCAAAAGGTACCTAAAGGGGGGGGGGCGAGATAGGGGCAGGGCGGGTGAGTTAAGTGTGAATCTGTCTGCACCTAACTCACACCAGATCTGTGAATACGGTCCTAAATTTCTGGAAAAACAATGATGGCCCATCAGAAATAGACCTAACTTAGATATTATCTTGATAGATATATTTAATATGATTCAATAAGAAATCTATAGTTTAAGATTATAGTTATGCCTGTACACATATTTTCAGGTCATAGCCATTATTATTAGCATTATGCTGTTTTATGTAAAAATCACCAGCATATTTAGAGGGTTTTACACTGAGCATATAGCATATAATATACTGGCATATTATAAATATAGAAGTTTACTGTGGCCTACCCAAACTATCCATAGTCATACATTCTACAATTGTGAGACCAAATGGACAACCTCATTATCTTCTAATCACTATTTTTACATCACTGCATTTGGCTGTGTTTTTATTCAACAGTTATGCATTTCAACCCTGGCCCTTCACACTTCACATTTCACTTAACTTTTTATTCAGAGGAATGTCTAGCCACTCAGACCTGATTGTGTGTGTGTGTGTGTGTGTGTGTGTGTGTGTGTGTAGGCCTTACTTTTTAGTTTACATTTGAATTTTACTCACCTTAATGACAGAAATTAGTTATTATATGACAATATGATAAATTTGTTAACTTGAATGAGAAATACCTTCACAACATGTAGGCTTAGAAAACTAAAATTATTATTTTTTTTCCAAATTATGTTTCTGCAAGGCATTCGATCACATTTGTTCGGCTATTGAAGATGTCTCAGGACAAATAGGACACAACTATATGAGAGATAAGTGAGTAACTATTCATATTACGGGCTTTGGAAATTTCATATCATTAGCTATTTTATGTACGGTCCTGGCAAAATTGTAAAATCTTCATAATATTGTTCAGATGTATTATATATTATTGAATTTTGAAAGAAAACTATATATATAT
>WWET01000907.1:89770-103227 GCA_011038615.1 Limnodynastes dumerilii | reverse complement strand
AATAATTACTTCAAAAAGATTTTTTTTAAAACTGCAGCATCATACTCTGGCAATCTGCAATTTTAAAATACCAGTATATGTTTACCTAACAGCTAGTCTTTAAAACACAATTCATAAAAATGAACAGATCCACAATACACATATGCAAATACTAATAGCCTCTCCAGCAAATCAATCAATCAGATCGATGGTTTTAAACGAAACTTTCAGAAATAGTAATTATCCATGGTTACAGTAATTTAAAAAATACTTGTTATTTCAAATCCTGATAAGAGCTTACTAATTAGTCAGTGCATTCATAAGTTTGAATTGAAAAAGCTGCTCACCATTCTGTGGGCAGTAAGTTGGTGTTTTTTTTTTTTCTTTATTAACAAGTCAGCATCATACACATTAATGCATTTCAAATACATTGTAAATTCCAAAGATATTAGTGGAATCCTTGCAGGAAGATTATAAACAATGGGCCGGATCCAGAACTACGTCCGTCTTCTATAGACGGACGTAGTTCAATAAACATTAGCTACTGCGCATGCGTAGTAGCTACTGTACATAATCTGCGTATAGTTTCGATACGTAGATTGTGTATATGCGGTCTTTTAGACTGCATAAACGCAATCTACGTATCGAAACAATCCTGCCCAATGTCTTATAGGATACTAACATAGAAATACTCTTCATTTGGAATAGTTTAATAAGCATAAGTATGATTAAATCACATTTAACGTAATAGGACAACCTAAACACAGATTGATGGATCATTAGCTATATCTCTCAAAAGATACCATAAAGTAAAGTGAAAAATATCATATAGTTGACTTTTGATAGAAGGTGCTAAGGTGTTTAACTTTCCCAAGTTGAAAAAACTTCTCAGTTTGGCATTCTTTATGAAGTGTATCCTTCAGCTAGTCCATCCAAAAGACATAATATTTTTATCTTGGAACAATGACCATGGTGGGGCTGTTAGACTTAGTCACACTTGCAAAATAGCTTTACGTGCTGCTGCACTGATTGCTAGTAACAGTTTCTACCCGCCTTGCACTACATGCTGCCCCTCAAGTATGATACCCAATATTTCCCACATAGGATGCAAGGGGACATAATTAGTGAGGTGAGTCATAATTATGAACACGAATCCAAAACATTTAAGTGGAGATAAATAAGAGTGGTGGTAGATGTTTAAAAAAAGCTCTGTATAGGAACTGGCTGGAAGCATGGAAGACATGATGAAACATTTCAGAAGTTGTGGAATAGTTAAAGAGGGGAATATTGTTTGCCAATGTGCTATTCCCGATTGAGTCATAATCTATTACTTCTCTTAACATGGTGTAATGCAATGATAATGCTCTACGTCTTGGCATTGTTTGCAATAATATAACATTTAATGGGTTACCCCAGTCATTGTCATTGAAATGCTGATTGACCGTAGAGATATAGTGCCTTGCCTGTAGAAATCCTATTGGATATGGCCATTACGATTTCAAATTTGGATATCGCTTCGGTATGTGTCATAGGGCGTCTGTTCTCTTTATCTATCAATTGTCCAATATGTCTCAGCCCTCCTATTTTCCAGATAGTGAACGAGTAGGATGCCATGCCATTTTGAAATTGTTGTGCAGGAATGTGAGGTGTATTGTCTTATGAATGTGTAATGTTTGTTTATGTCTTAGGATACGCCATACCTTCATACGCCATATGTGGACTATAACAGAACATTATCTTTTATAGTGGGTGAGATTTC
Source organism: Limnodynastes dumerilii (assembly GCA_011038615.1). Lineage (NCBI taxonomy): Eukaryota > Metazoa > Chordata > Amphibia > Anura > Limnodynastidae > Limnodynastes > Limnodynastes dumerilii. The sequence goes on along the minus strand of WWET01000907.1, from coordinate 101,489 downwards.
CTGATCTTCTTGATGCAAAAAGGCTGTCAGAGAAGATCACGTTCAAAGGATGTCTGAGCATATGTTTCTCACTCCTGGATCCAGTCTCTAATATATCTTAAGTGGGCCACATAGCTATAATATGTGAGGTTAGGAAAGTTGATACCGCCATTGGTTTTTGGTTGCTGTAATTTGAGCAAACTTTTTCTGGCTCTCCCCTCCTTCCAAATAAATTTTCTAAATAGGTGATTAAATTGATTAATGTCCTTTTTCTTCTATAGAAGCGGCAAAGCTTGCAACAAGTACGGCAAACATGGAAACACCACCATTTTGATAAGATTTGCGCGACCAGTATAGGATGAAGGGTAAACCCTCCAAACCCTTGACGTCCCTCTCAGTGTCTTTCAGAGCAAGTGAAATATTTGCTGAATATAAACAAGAAGGGAGTTTGGGGAGTTGAATACCTAGGTATTCAATTTGTTTTTCAGCCCATTGCAGTGGAAGGGATTGTCCCCATTCCGGGATTCTTATATGTGGCGTAAAACACAGAGCAGTGGATTTTTTCCATGTTCACCTGGAAGCCTGAAATGCTGCCAAATTGGTGTAAGAGGTCAAGAATGCGAGCTAGAGAGGACTCAGGATTGGACACATAGAGCAACGCATCAGCAACTTCTTTTGTACTTATCTGAATGCCTTTGAACAAGGGTTGTTTAGAAACCTGAGGAGAGGGTCTATGGCTAAATAAAGGAGGGGCAACAGTGGGCATCCCTGCTGCGTGCCCCTCCTCATCAAGATAGGAGAGCTTTTAAGTCCGTTGACTATTAGATATGTATACGTATCTAAATACAGCTGACGTATCTAAGGCCTTCCTTTCCCTGATATACAGCTGATAGAGTTTCTTCCAAATATGTCTGAAAGGCCTCTACAACTGTCGCCCGCATTCTCTCCCCCAAAGCCTTGGCTTCTTTATGTTTACTGGAGATGTAGCTAATAACGTGCCCCAAAATAACAGTCTTAGAGGCGTTCCAAAAAAGGACCGGGTCATCCACATGCTCTATGGGCCTGATCCTGAACAACGATGTAGCGCTGAGCGTGCTAACGCTCAGCGTTACATCGCTGACTCCCCCCTGGCACTCCCCCTGTGCGGGCGTATGGCCCATTCCTTACGCCGGGTGAAGGCTACCCTAGCTTCGCCCGTATGGCTCCTTCCTTACGCCGGCTGAAGGCTACCCTAGCTTCGCCCGGCGTAAGGAAGGGGCCATACGCTCACACAGGAGCGTATGACCTCTTAGCACGCCCCCCCACCCTCATTTACTTACCTCCCCCCGCCCACCAGGAGTAACATGAGCGTTGGGACGCTGGAAGACGTCCCCTCCAGCGTCCCAACGGCGCTACTATGGACGCCCAATCGTAGATCGGGCGTTTCCATAGTAACGCCGGGCAACATCTGCCCGGCGCATGCGCATTAGAGCTACGGCCACCGTACTAGCGACGGCGGCCGTAGCTCAGGATCAGGCCCTATGTTATCATTCACATATTCCCCCCATTTACTTTGTAGGTGCAACCATATGGCCTCAATGAGAAAAACGAATATGGGGCCTTTTTATAGTATTAGAACTGTATGTGATGAGCCAATTAGCCATACTGTAATTTGATTGTATGATACATATATGTATTACACTGGCTGTGTAAAAAGTATAGGCTTATGGGGGACATATGCCGGTCTGTTCTTGGCTGTACTTCTGTTGCATTTCCATTACTTACTGCCTCTTGTTATTATATTTGGGAACTTTGTTGCCATTCCTACTTTCCCCATTGACAAACTTAAGCTTGGTGTTTGTGTTGGTTGGGGTGCCTCATCAAATTGTTGTGGACAACTCAGAATGATAGCACCTGCCTGTTCAATATAGGATATACTATGAGTTGCATTGTCTTTTAAATTCTATACTGTCTGCTGGTTATATTTTCCACTACTGTTCCTCACTGTCTGTGGCATTTAGGAACGGAGCCTAAATAGCATCATCCACTGAATTTTGCACCCTAATGCTTATAATGTTATAATGAGCTCTTATGTATCCTAATGCATATGATGTCATAATAAGATCTCATGCATGCTAGCCTTTCTATATATGGTCAGTTTAATACTAATAAGTAAAATCCTAGTAGTGAATATTAATATGAGATAAGAGATTGACAATCTGTAGATTTCTCTTGATATGCATGTATTCATTATCATTTAAGGCAGGCATCGCATTATGAGGTGCACACATACAATGATATGAACGTTGGAAATCCTTTACTACTGCTACAGAATAATTGGGGACGGGATTTGTAACCTAACAACTATTACATAGGCTCTTGATACACCAGTATGATCTCAGCTGATATAAGAGAGCTATGTCTTCACAATCAGCTGTTTGAAATCAGACGGGGGGCATGACGAAGGATCCAGTCTTCAATCCTCGTTGATGCGTTCTCATAACGGCGGTGGGAGGAGGGCTGTAATGCTCCAATCAGCCGCTGAAAAGACGCAACTCTGGGCATGATAAAAAGCCCTACCGAACTCAGGATACTTACCTTGAAAAAGCCGCTGAGCGAAACACGTGTCAGTGTCCTGCTCTTTTGCCCATATCTCCGGCGGTAACTGTTTGTGTATACTGTGTCTTTGCACTGTGCTTTCATGTTTCACCTACCTTATTATACGTGAGGATGGCCATAGGTAGGGTGAGTAGAAGCCCTTAAGAGGATGAAGCGCCATCGTGAGATGGTTTTGTTATTTTCTTTTATTTGTTATTTTCTTAGATAGGGTTAGGCATGCTTGCTAGCCACATGTTTTCTCAATCACCTACTTGCTATACCGGAGTTGAATGGGCTTTTATTTATTGTTCGTTTTTACTTTAATGGAAGCTATCCAAATAAAAAATTTGGGGTGGGTACACTTTATTTAATTAGTGTATCTATATATGTGAGCAGCCGTCAGGGAAATGTTGTGCACAATTCCCTAATAGGGGGAAAAAACGAAAGTATGCCCCCAAAAAACACACAAACTAGGGAGACAGCACTCTAACTGTTAAAATAAATACAAATAAAAATAACTACAACTCAATATCGGTAAGAATGGTGGTAGTAATGAGTATTGACACTGGCAAAAGGGTCAGATAAAATAAAGGTTATTTATTCCAAACATATTAAACATATTAAAAACATGTAGCAATTCCAATGCACGATTATTAATCACTATTGTATAAATCTTAATGGTATAAGCAGGAAAGAAATATTTAGGAGACTACTAGATTTCTACACTCTTTGATGCAAAGATCTGTTTATACAAATCCTTTACCCTCTTAATGAAAAGAGATTGTCTCTATTGCAGCATACAATAGAAATGATTTTAGTGGTGATACACTTCATCAATTGGGGTAATATTACCGTCCTCCTGGTGTCCGCTAGGGCTCCTGTATTGAGCACAAGATGGCTCTCCAGGGTCCACTTCCAGGTAGGCAGGTAAACTTAGATGACTCAGTATTAAACCATTACAGTTTGCAACTGGAACACACAGCAAGATGATTCCATGAGAGGTGAATTTGTCACTGTCTAGCTGCTGGGTTGAGATTCTTCCGGTGTCCGCGTAGCTGCCCATGTGTATTAGTGAGAGTCAGCTGCTTCCGGATCTGTTAATTTCCCCATGGTATGTAAACAGTTCCAGCTGGTAAGAACCGTGTTGTCAGGCTATGGTAACTCCTCGGGTGGCCAACCCTGGGTTACCTGTTCTCAAAGTCACGAGGGGGGCTAAGCGAGGGTAAAGGTAATGAGTGTGGGTCTCCAGATATCCTGCTCAAAGTCTGTACTCAAAGTAATACTCATTACTACCACCATTCTTACCGATTGAGTTGTAGTTATTTTTATAATAATAATAATAATAATAATAATAATATATATAATGCAAATCTGTGCTTTTGATTAAAGAGTGTCTTACATACTTCTGAAAATTCCCTACGCTGTCAGGATACTAAGACTGAAAAGTCTTGAAAGATAAGAATCTGTACTCCTGTTATAGTGAGATTAGGAAGACGACGATATGCTGTAAGAATAGATTCTTTTGCCTGGTAATCTAAAAATTTAGCAATAACTGGCCTGGGTTTGCCTAATGGTCTCGGGTTATCCAATCCCAATCTGTGTGCCCTTTCAATTTGAATGGGGCAAGATACAATATCCAGTCCCAGAGCCACCAGAATTGTGGTAGTAAGCATTTCCAATAACCCATCTAACTTCAGAGATTCCGATAATCCTATGAATCTTAGATTATTGCGGCAATGATTGTTCTTGAAGTCATCAACCTTTTAAGACAAGGATTTAATGGTTTGAGCTTGGGAGTCAATTATATTCCATATCCCGATTTAGCAATCTTCTATATCACTAGAGCGTTGCTCCTGTTCAGCTATTCTAGTGGAGTTGGTCTAAAATCTGGCCATAGAGATTTCATATAGCGTTTACATATGCTCTAGTTTCTTGTCTATTAATGGCATCAGACAATTTAACATTTCCTTTGCCATTATAGTTAATTGCTCTTGAGACAGTGGGATTTGTTCTGTGGGTATAGAAGGAGGAGAAGGAGGTCCTTCCAAGTCATTCCTGGAAGGTGAGTACTGGGAACTTTTAGCATTGCTATGTTTATTTTTGGCAGACTTGGCCACAGCCAAGGCATTGAAGGCATTGCTTCCAAATATCTGTCCATGCCCTGAGGGCACTGAGCAGATAAGTAGGGACAGATTAGTTTGTTATCTCAGATGGATATTGTGTGTGTGTATATATATATATATATATATATATATATAGATAGATTAGATAGATAGATAGATAGATAGATAGATAGATAGATAGATAGATAGATAGATAGATATGTTTTTTATTTATTTATTTTTATTTCAAGACTTTTACTAGTGCAATTGTAAAGACTGGAGGAGAAGATATCAGCGGTGTGTAATCTAACTAGGTACTCAACATATGGGTTTACAACTAATTAGTCCACAGACAAGAAAGGCCTTCTCAAAAACCTTAGCGGTAGGGTTACTCAAAGTTACTATATCCAGAGCTTTTCAGGTTTCAGCAGTCTTTCAAGTCCAGTAGTAGTCTCATGTAGGAGGCAAGTAAGTACAATGCTGGGCTTTATCTTCTCGCTGTTTGCCTCCAGCTATCTGCCGTCTATGTCTATGATGTCCCGGTAATTAATCCTTGTCTAATTATCCCAGACCTGGCATTCACCTCACGCAGCCTCTTAACCCTTACTTTAGTCCCATATCAAGTCCACTAGCAATTAGGGGGTAGCAGTAGAGAGTATCCTGGTTTGGTTGGGGACAATGCAAGCAACTGTATTGGCCCCTGTATAGGCTATTTACAAACCACAAGGGGGCGAATGGCTGATTCTTTAGAATGTTTTGTAGCTCTGTGCTGTTTTGTCAATGCAGTTTTTAGGGTAGAGGTTTTGGGTCCTTAAAATTCACTTCTGATCAAGGTAGACAGTTCCATAATATGGTGATATAATTGTAAGCATGTGCACCTTGTGAAGCCCAAGCAAGGAGTGTGGCCCCTCAAAATTAGTGCAAAATTCCAGGGGTTGTTTCACTAAGAGGGTTCTCATCCTTGCTTGAAGCTATTAAGTCATATAATAAAGTGTACCTCTCTCTTTATGTATTTCTATGTTGCTCTAGATGTCTCCAGATATCTGCCATCTGCCTCCTATTGTCCAGGAAGAACCAGTTGGTGCCTTATTATCCCAGATCAAACATCCACCTTCCATGTAGCTTTCACCAGAAACTGCAAACAGCAAATGGGGTCTCCGGTTCTGGTCAGTCCCTCAGTGACAACACTATCGTTCCTCCTCAGTCCCTTCATACAGTGCAGTGGTTCCAAAACACGATTCTGTAGTTTATTAATGTTAAATGAGGTTTACATTAAAGTGTACCTCAGGGTCAGATGCCTATTTGAGCTGTGTTGTAAGGCTCCAGGTACTAGAAAAACACTCAATGGCGTCAGTCCACACCACGTGGTCCCGGGATAGGTGAAAACCAGGGAAGAATATGCTCCATATATTCCAAACCCTGGTTGGGTATAGCTGATACAAATTTTTTTTATTTTACCAGGTTCTGGATCGAGATGCTGAGACAGAGCTCAATTAAAACACGGCCATACTAGTTGCGCCACCCACCGGAAGTCCAGTAAGTTGTTTTTGCTTACATTAAAAATAGTTCCCACTGTGCACTGACTCATGTAATCTCTCTACATTACTTGCAGTGAGATGTTGCCTTATGTTGAATATCTAATAGCAGAGCATGATTCATTGTATAGGGCACTGGGGTAATGATACAATTTTCTATAATAAAATATGTGCAAATCACTCGCACAGCATTTTCTCCAGTCCTTTGACATTACATTGGTGATCAAGCGTAGCTACTAGTAATATTATATACTAGTCAAAGGCCTGTCAAAATTAAGGGAAAAAATATTCCGCATCACGTGTCTCCAGCCTCTCAGATTCCCTAGTCATGTGTCTCCAGCCCCCAGTATACCCCATCATGTGTTTCAGCTCCCCATTATCCACATAATGTGTCTCCAGCTTCCCAGCATCTCTATAATGTGTTTTAGCCTCCCCAGTATCCCAATAATGTGTTCCAGCCCCCCAGAATTCCCCATAATGTGTCTCCAGTCCCTCAGTATTCCAAAGATGGTGGTGGTGGTGGGTTCCTCCTCTCTTACCAAGCAACAGTCTTTCCCTGTTATTAGATAATGGAGGAGGGACCCACTGCCACCATTTCCACATTCTGTACCTTACCTCTGTATTCTGGAAGTTCCTGCCACATCCAAGATGGCAGCAGAGTCCTTTCTATGGATAATGGGGGGCTGGAGAAACATGATTGAGAGTACTGGGAGAATGGAGAGACATGATGGGAATACTGGGTACTGGAGACATTGGGCCTGATCCTGAGCTACGGCCGCCGTCGCTAGAATGCGCATGCGTCGGGCAGATGTTGCCCGGCGTTACTATGGAAACGCCCGATCTACGGTCGGGCGTCCATAGTAGCGGCGTTGGGACGCTGGAGGGGACGTCCTCCAGCGTCCCAACGCTCACGTTACTCCTGGAGGGCGGGGGGAGGTAAGTAAATGAGGCTAGGGGGGCGGGCTAGGCGGCCATACGCTCCTGTGTGAGCGTATGGCCCCTTCCTTACGCCGGGCGAAGCTAGGGTAGCTTTCACCCGGCGTAACGAAGGGGCCATACGCCCGCACAGGGGGAGTGCCAGGGGGGAGTCAGCGATGTAACGCTGAGCGTTAGCACGCTCAGCGCTACATCGTAGTGCAGGATCAGGCCCAACATGACTAAAGCTATTAGCATGACTCATCATGCACTCTCTTGTAAAGTACCCCTCGTGCTATTGTCGACAGACGGCGAAAAGGCGTTTGATTGGGTAGCATGGGACTTTATGTATGGAGTATTAAAACACCAGGGTCTGGGTCCTCCCTTCCTTGAAAAGATAATCGTGCTAAATAAATTTCCCTCAGCGAAGCTTCACATCAACGGTACTCTCTCCGATACAGTCAATATCACGAATGGCACGCAGCAGGGGTGTCTGCTCTCCCCCTTGGTCTTTGTCCTCTGCATTGCAGCCCTGGCCCGTGCTGTTCGTGCAAACCCAGAGATCAGGGGCATAAGGGTGTGTGATCGAGAGACTATGCTGGCACTGTTTGCTGACAATGTGCTGACCTTTGCCACTGACCCATTGTCCACCCTCCCTGCACTGATGAAAGAGTTATTATGGTTTGGGGAATTATCCAATTTCAAAATCAATAGTTCTAAATCGCTCGATCTAGGGATTCATGTTGACGACTCCACCTGTGCAGCTATTGAACACCAATTTCACTTTATGTGGAAACCATCACATATAAAATATCTGGGGGTGAATTTATCTGGCTCCTGTGAAAACCTATATAACCTGAATTTTCTACCATTGTTGACCTGCAGACTTAGTCCTCGCAGAAACTCTCGTGGTTGGGGCGTTTGAATGTTATAAAAATGAACATTCTACCCAGATGCCTTTATTTATTTCAAACACTCCCTATTGTGCTTCCCCCTTCATTCTTTAAATCTGCCCAATCCCTACTAACAAATTTTATATGGGGAGGGGGGAGATCTAGATGTCGACGAGATGTCTTATTTTGCCCTAAAAAATTGGAAGGTCTTCAGGCCCCATGTCTCTCTACCTACTACACAGTGGCTCTCTTACAGAAAGTTGTGGACTGGTCGGCTCGCCCCTCCACCAAACAATGGGTGGTTCTTGAGGATCATTTTGTACAGACACCATTGCAGCTCCTCCCGTGGCTTCCTACCTTCCCTAAAGTAATGCACCCAACCATAACTCCAACCCTGGAAGCCTGAAAAATGTGAGAAGAAGGGATTCCATCAGCTCTCAGCGCTCACCTCTCACTCCGCTTACCTTTCATCTGGACTTTGTTCCTGGTCTACAAGCCAGATCTCTCTCTAAATGGATCGAAGTGGGCCTTACCAGAGCACATCACATACTGGATAAAGGTTCCTTACTCTCCTTCTCAGATTTGCAATCTAAATTCTCCCTACCCCCTAACGAAATATGGGCATACACACAACTACGCCACTTCCTCTCAAGCTTCCCCCATAGGGTCCATTACAAAAGAGTGCTAACGCCCTTTGATACTTTGGCTTCAGCTAAGCCCCCCCACCGAGACATCTAATCTCCATTGTTTATAAGATGCTACTAGCGACCAAATTCTCAGGCCTACCCAGATATGTTGAAGCATGGCATCGGGATCTTACAGAACCCCCCTCAGAGGAAGAATGGAGCAGTATCTTACAAACTACTCTGGTTTGCTCCCATAGCCTTGCGGTCATAGAGACTCAAATTAAAATCCAGACAAGGTGGTATAGGACCCCGCAACTTCTTCACTCCTTTTTACCCCAAGTTCCTGCAGAATGCTGGTGGTGCAATCAAGCTATGGGCATGATGGCACATATCTGGTGGGGCTGCTCTAAAATCTCCCAGTTCTGGGATAACATAATTCAGATCACCCAAAAAATTGTAGGCCAAGAGATTCCCATGGATCCCAAACTGGGTCCTGTCATTACCCTCTGATTTCCCGTCTGCCTTTAGGCACACATTACTAATGCATATGGGAAATGCTGCTAGAGCCCTTATTCCTGTTCACTGGTGCTCTACAACAGTCCCCACCCTGGAAGAATGGTATAAGAGACTTGAGTTCTATCGGCAATGGATGAAATCATCCTTTCGGCTACCAATAGATTTCAAGATTACCTGGCTACATGAGCTTCTTGGATATTTTATGTAGTCTCAATATACCCCCCGGGTTCTCCCGCTCCTAACCGGTCCTTGATTCCATAAAGTGTAAATCTGCCATGGCTACCCGACTACTACTTGCATTGATGTTGTGTTCTGCCTATAGCACTTGCATATGGTTCTCAATTGTTTAATGTGTATGCTGTACAACCTTGCATTTCAATAAACAAAGAATGAATACTACTTTCACTGAGTAGCAGATATTAAAAAAACTTTCAAATCTGAAAGTGGACAAAACAATAGGGCCAGATGGGATATATCCGAGGATACTAAAAGAGCTTAGAGGAGTGATGGCAAAACCATTAACTGAATTATTTAACCAGTCACTAATAACAGAGGAATTAGGGAATTAGGGAAACTACTGACCAGTGAGTCTAACATCAGTAGTAGGGAAATTGATGGAAACACTATTAAAGGAACAAATTGTACAGTATCTTAAATCCATTAACTTACAGGATCCAAAGCAGCATGGATTCACTGTGGGAAGATCATGTCAAACAAATCTTATTGAATTTTTTGACTGGGTCAGTAAAGTATTAGTTAAAGGGGGAGCAGTAGACATAGCTTATCTAGATTTTAGTAAGGCTTTTGACACTGTGCCACATCGCAGACTGTTAAATAAACTGGAAACTTTGGGATTGGACTTAAAGATAATGGCATGGATACGATTTTTGCAGCAGCTCGAATTATGCCCAAGGAGTTTTAGACTCATCAATTTAATTTACTTATCCACACCTGCAAGGCGCCACTATAAGGTTTTTTTCTTTTTTCTGTGTATGGATACGATCTTGGCTACAAGATAGACAACAGAGGATTGTAGTAAATGGAATCTCTTCTGGGGATGGTAAGGTAACCAGTGGAGTGCCCCAGGGTTCTGTATTTGGACCAGTGCAATTTAATATCTTTATAGGTGATATTGTCTGTGGTATCGAGGGGAATATATGCCTTTTTGCAGAAGACACAAAGATATGTACCAGGGTAGACACGCCAAGAGGGGTACACAAAATGATGGATGATCTAAGTAGATTGGAGGAATGGTCGAGAGTAAGGCAACTGCAGTTTAATGCCTAAAAATGAAAAATTATGCACTTGGGGCACAAAAACCCAAAAGCTTAATATGTCATTAATGGCATTACATTAGAAACTACTGAGGAGGAAAGGGATCTAGTAGTCATTATTTCATGTGACTTAAAGGTAGCCAAGTAATGTAACAAAGCAATGAGAATGGGAAGTCAGATGCTTAGTTACATAGGAATTGGTAGAAGAAAGAGAATAGTAGTGATGCCCCTTTATAGATCATTGGTAGGACCTCACGTAGAATACTGTGTTCAGTTCTAGAGGCTATATCTAAAAAAAATACATAAATTAAAGACTGCGCAAAGAAGAGCAACTAAAATGGTCCATGGCATGTGTCACAAAATAAACCAAGAAAGATTAGAGGAACTAAACATGTATAGCTTGAAGCAGAGAAGGGAGAGGGGGGATATGATAGCAGCTTTCAAATATATCAAGGGTTGTGATCGGCTAGAGGAGGGTGACATTTTTCAAAGGAAGAGGTGTAGTAGAAAAAAAGGGCATGAATATAAACTGGAGGGTGGTAGATTCAGAGAAAATGTGTGGAAAAATTACATCACAGAAAGGGTGATAGATAAGTGGAATAGCCTCCCATCTGAGGTGGTTGAGGCTAACAAAGTAAAACCGTTTAAACATGCTTGGGAATAATATAAAGATATCTTAAATCTTAAACTAAATTGAGGGTAAATAAGGTCTAGGGTCAGTATAGTTTTAAATAAACAACTGGGCAGACTAGATTGGCCATGTGGCTCTTATCTGCCGTCACTTTCTATGTTTCTATGGCAGACATACTATAAGCCATATATAATAATGAAAATGGATTTATGTAATGACCATTGAATAGAAATGATTAAAATAACATACAATCCTAAATGTAAATTGGAAGTAATAATAACCTTGACCAGAGGTTAAGTATAGACAATCAGAAAAATAAATAAATAAAAAATAAACATGGATTCCAGTGTGGCATCTTACTTATCCTGATTATAATTATCAGGATAAGTAAGGCATTTTAAGATTATCTTATCTCCGCTTTTAACTTACAGCACCAGGTATTGTAAGTTAATAGCGGATATAAGATAACCTTAAAATGCCTCATTTGGTTATGATGGAATCCCTGGCGGTCTCTCAACCAAGTACTAACAAGGCCCAACCCTGTATCACTTGAAGTGGGCTTATCCATAGTGGTATGACTGTAGGCAGCAAGGTAGACATTTACTTCTTATGATCCTATGATGATGGTACCTACCTTAATTGTAAAGGTGTATCCGCTAAGTAATACCTAA
>WWET01000907.1:67576-78833 GCA_011038615.1 Limnodynastes dumerilii | reverse complement strand
AGTGTACCATCCAGAGCAAAGTTGCTCCTGTGGATGTTGGCAATATAACACAAAAAAACACCTTGTTGTAAATAGAAATCAGTAAAAACCTAATAACAGAAACAAGTATCCAATGTTCAATAAATGTTCCAAATTATTTCAAACGGAGAGCTCAATAAAATAAAGTCCCAGGATGAAGAAACCTCCATGTGTGCCATCTATTCACTGTGATCCTTCTACTTCTGCAGGTGATGCCAGTACAGAAGGTTTGTGTGTGGAGAAACTGGCCTGCTAGAGATGGTGTAAAGATAGGAAGATAGAAAATATTGGCAGGGAGCAATGTGAGGAAAAATATGGTGGATGCAGGGCATGGGAGGAGTGAAAAAGGCAGATGACATTATGTGAAAGAGGCTGGCATGCAGGGAGTGGTATGGGAGACAGACTGGCATGCAGAGGGGGGGGTGGTATGGAAGAGAGAGAGAGAGAGAGACTGGCATGCAGGGAGTGGTATGGGAGAGACTGGCATGCATGGGGTGGGTGGTACCCCCTGCATGCCAGTCTCTCCCATACCACTCCATGCATGCCAGTCCATTCCCATACCACTCCCAGGGTGGTAAGAGTGAGAGAGACTGGCTACGTGTAAAAAGGCTTTCATGCAGGAGGGTATGTGAGAGAAAGGCTGGCATGAAGGTGGTGATATTTGAGAGAAGAGCTGGTAAGCAGGTGATGGTATGTGAGAGAAAGGCTGACATACAGGTGGTGTTATTTGAGGAAAAGGCTGGTATTTAGGGATTGGGATGTGAGGGATGGGCTGGTATGAAAGTATTGTGGTATGTGAGGTTATGTACATTTTTCTCTCATCTTTAGGACATCATGGCTCTATCAATTCACTTGACCCTCTATTGCAGCACAGTAGAGACTCCAAGACCTCAGCGCTGCTTAAGAAACATCCGGCTTCTCTATCATTCTTTGCACTAACATTGACATGATGCTATCAGTGTCATGGCAAAGAAGATACTGTAGAGGAGTCACCAGGTGCTATTACTGGCAGCAGCTTAGTCACGAGGTAAGTGAAATCCCCTCTGGTGCTGAGGCTTGGGGAATGTTTTTAGGACACTTCTCACAGTTAGAATAACAAATATTCAGACCATAGTGTAGTATTAAAAGAAACTATATTTTGAATATTTGTCAATCTATGTTGGAAACAGTGTGAAGAATCCTTTGAAACATACAGACAATATACATATTTATTACAGAAAGATAGATGAGTGTGTGTGTCGGAGACCAGAGTTAGTAGACCCTTCAAAATTCTGCTATGGGGCCCACAGAGTTCTAGTTACGCCCCTGAAAACAGCTGAAGACAACCGTCAGTCCTGCTATCCCTATTCATCAGATCCCAGTTTCTAATCTCCAATAAATAAATAGTCTCTTTCTTTCCAACTTAATGTATGTATAAATTTTATATATTAGGTATAACACATCTTATCATTTATTAAATGAAGTTAAAAAGATAACTATTATAACATGCTTAAAATCAATGTATAAATATATAGAATGTATATTTGACACCTGTAAATGCTGAATAAAACACCTGGGAATTTAAAATACAACTACATACAGAAAAAAGATGAAAATAATTTTTAAAACTGAGGAAAAAAGTATACACTAGGGATAACTTAATCTATAAGAACAGCTGACGACAACCGTCTGTCCTGTCCCCCAAATAATTACCAAGTTTATGGTATCAACTCAAAGCCTCTATTTATTGAAACTAGAATAAAATAAAATAAAAAATCTATTTAATGGAGAACAATTTTAATGAACTATAAAAAAGAAAGAACCAGCTATAACAACAGAATATACAGAATTCTTTTATGTTGAATATATTGACTGAAATGTACAACCTGCATGCTAGTTAGTGTCATAAAGTTTATCGAACAAATTTTGGCATATTGTCAAGTTAATAGACGTCAGTAAGTATAAGTATAGCCTTCTCATGACATATTTGTACATCCTTAATGCAATATTAAAGGTGAAAGAGAAAAATAGCTATAAGTTAGCACTAGCAAAACCTTCTAGTTGGCAAATTGGTAAATTTTTACATGCCATTTAGTGTCATAAAATTAGTCAGACAATTTTCGGCATATTGTGACATTAGTAGACATTAGTTAGCATTAGTAGGTATAAGTATAGCCTTCTCCTGACATACTTGTACATCCTTATATAAATATTTCTGATAAAGGAGATGGTGAAAAATAAATATTAGTTAGAACTAGCAAAACCTTCTATTGGTAAATTTGAATTGCAATATTCTTTATATTGTGAATTTTCAATAAAGAAAAACGTTCAAAGGTGCTAGTCTTGTGTTATTCAGAAGGAAGTATGGGAGGGGGGGAAAAGGGGGGAAGGGGGGAAAAGGAAAGGAGATAAAAGGTAAGCAAAAGGGTGTGTAAGTTAAGGGAAATTATGGAAACCATGCAAGGTCAAAGTCCACATTTAATCCCTTGGGAGTGAGGGTTTCTAGTTCAAAGATCCATCTAGTTTCCTCCTTGGAGATAGGGGTGATGTAGTTTCCTCCCCTCCATGGTTTCGATACTTTTCTGATTCCGATGAATGTTAGTGAAATTGGGTTACAGCCGTGGGATTCAAGGAAATGTAGGGGGACACTGTGAGTGGTCATTTTGTTTTTAATATTCCGCGATTCTGAGTTTCAGTGCTCTTGTTATTTTCCACATGGACATGGATCTGAAGCAGATAAATAACTCCTTCTGTGTTACATGTTATTTTCTCTTTTAATCTAAATTCCCTACCGCTGTGGTGGGATATAAAAGTCTGAATGATTTTAGTGGATTTCTGGGAGATGGTTCTGCAGCAAACACAGTTTAAACAATGATAAAAACCTGGTATCTTGTTGTTCAGCCAGGTGTTGGATGGTTCAGATTGGGTTTTGAAGGCACTGGGGACTAGTATGTTTCGCAAGTTGTCTGCATTTCTGGTTTTAAGTTTCTCATTTCTGCGAAGTATTGGCCAGTATTTTGAAATGATACGTTGAAGGTTAATGGCTTGGCTACTGTACTTGGTAGTCAGTCTGATTTAATCCATTCTTGGTGTTTGTAAGATGGGCGTAGTTGTAGAGTTTTCAAACAGAAGTCCTTATCTAATTCGCTGACAAGGGATAGGGATTTTTTGACCTGTTGGGTGTTGTATTTTCTCTCAATAAATTTGGAGCATAGAGAGTTTTCTTGTTCCTGAGAGCATTGGTTGTCTGTGCAGTTTCTTTTTATCCTCATAAACTGACTTTTTAGAATGTTGTTCAGCCAGCGAGGATGGTGATTACTATAAGCAGGGATGTAGTTATTGCAATCCACTTTCTTGATATATGTTTTTGTTTGGATGGTCTGATCCTGGATGTAGATTTCCAGATCTAAGAATTCAACTTTTTGAGTACTGGTGTTTGCTGTGAACTTTAAGTTGAAATTGTTAGAGTTGACGTGTTGAATGAAGCTGGTGAGATCATCCGGGGTACCATTCCAGATACAGAATACATCATCGATGTATCTGTACTAGATGAGGATGTTATTGACGAAGGGGTTATTGTTCCAAATGTGGAGGTTCTCCCACTGTGCGACAAATAGATTTGCATACCCCGATGCAAATTTTGTACCCATCGTGGTACCTTGTATCTGCCTGTAGTATGTGTTATTGAACCAGAAATAGTTATGGTGAAGAATGAATCTGATGGCAGTTAGGATGAATGTGATTTGGTTGGGGTGTAGGTCAGATTCGGAAGTGAGAATGTTAGAGATGGCCCTACATCCTTGGTCATGATCAATGACTGTTTAAAAAGATGTGATGTCACATGTGAGGAGGGTGTAGTGGGTTTCCCAGACTATGTCTCTCAAGGCTTGCAAGATGTGTGCAGTATATTTTAAATAGCTTCTTTGCTTGATGACTATTGGTTGCAGGAATTGGTCAATATATTTGGAGAGATTTGAAGTAAGGGAATCAACTCCTGAAACAATTGGACGGGGTTTTTGGAGGGATTTATGGATTTTAGGTAGATATTTTAATATAGAACTGGCAGTCTGGGATTTTTTATGTAGAGAAATTCGTATTCTTTTTTAGTAAGGATTTTTTCGTTGTATGCTTGCTTGAGTAGGGTTTGTAGTTCAGTCTGGTATTTTGTTCCTGGGTTTGAAAGAAGCATTTCGTAGGTGTCTGTATCACTTAGCCTATTTGCCACCAAGAGATAGTCATCCTTGTTAAGGATCACTATGCCACCCCCTTTGTCGCAGGTTTTATAATGATGTCTTCTCGCTTTTGTAGATCTTTTTTTTTTTTAATCTTTTTATTTATAGAAGTAGTTTTTATGTTTTATATAACATTATATAACATTACATTGATCAGCCATACTCATTGAATACTGCACACAAAAAGAAACATGCAGCAGATATTAAAACATAAAATCTTCAAATGAATTAATTCGAACAGAACTCTAGGGAGATTAAAGAGGGGGGAAAAGGAAAAAGGTGTAAGCATAGGGGCAGAAAAGCGAGACCTAGCCTTACTGGTTTTCACAGATTCCCTGGGCTTGATGTATTAAAGAAAGAGTACCAAGGGTTCTAGATGGATTGGTAGTTTTTAACTCTATTGTTCAGAAGTGCCGTTTTATATTCCATAGACGATAAATGCCGGATTTTGTTTAATAAAGCTGCTTGTGAGGGTGCCTGTGGGTTCTTCCAGTGCTTAGCTATCTGTGATTTTGCTGCATTAGAGCAGTGCATAAGTAATTTATCAGTTGGTTTGGGTAATGTGGGCATTGGTTTACACAATAAGTACACCATAGGATCATAGGGTTGTCTCCATAGGGTTGTCTCCAAAATTTGAGTGAGAAAACCTATGGTATTTTTCCAAAAATTAGTGATAATGGGACAACTCCACCATATGTGGAAAAAAGATCCCACCTCCCCACAATTTCTCCAACAAAGATTTGATACAGATGGGTAAAAAATATGTAATTTCAATGGGACCAAGTACCAACGGGTATATATCTTATAGGCTGTTTCTCGAATTCCCACATAGAAGCTTTAGCGGTGCGAAGTCTAATATCCGACCATCCCTCATCGTCCACCAGCACCCCTAGATCCTCCTCCAAGGGACTCTCATGGGGTCCCCGCTCCGCAGGTGGAGGTTGGAGAACTGTGTGATATAGTAGGGAAATCATTCCCCGTTGCCCCACTGAATATATACAAAAACATTCAAACTGTGTCGGGCATCGTATTGACTTGGAACGGGATTGAGTTTAAATAAATTTATGGACTTGGAGATATAGGTAAAATGCTGAGGGTGGGAGGTCATACTTAACCCTGAAGTCCGCGAATGTCTGGGGGGCAAACTGTCCTAAAACATGAAGGAAACAATCAATACCCTTTCTTGACCAGGAATTTACAGTCTGTTGGTTAACACGTTTAGGGAAGTGCAGATGCAGCCATATTGGTGTCAATGGTGAAGGGTGCAAGGTTAATTCGTATTTATTGTAAATCGTATCCCAAGTTTTAAGGGTTAAATGTATAGTGGGAATCTCGAAAGCTTCTGCCGGTCTGTTAGCTTTTTTCAACCAGGGAAGATATGCAAACCCCCCTACAGTGAGAAGTCCATTTTCTATATCCACCCATGCTTTTGTGCCTGGTTTAGAATGCCAGGTGATCATGTGGCCCAACTGTGCCGCTAAGTAATAATTTTGTAAAAGGGGTAGGCCCAGACCCCCTTCAACCAGGGATTTGGCCAGAATTGGATCTACGGAGTCTGAGTTTTTTTCCACCCCAGATAAACTGCGTACAAGATGATTGCAGTGTTAAGTCACAGGGGTACAGGGGTCGGAACATGTATTGGAAGGGTCTGAAACAAGTACATCAAACGGGGTAAAAGATTTATCTTGACTGCATTGATACATCCTATCCAGGAGATGTACATTGGTTTCCATTTTGCCAGATCTTGGGTTAGTGACCTAAGTAGGGGGGTATAATTAGTTGCATATAATGCAGCATAGGACTTTGTTATCTGAACCCTTAAGTATTTAAGGAAGTTTGGGTGCCATTGGAGATTAAAGTTAGCCCTCAAGCCTTGAAGGCTTATGTTGGGGACGTACAGGGGTAATATTTCTGACTTGGAATTGTTCACTTTGTAGCCCAATAGTGAACCATATTCAGAGAGTTCTTTAAATAGGTTAGGTAGGGAAATATGAGGATTGGTGAGTGTTACAAGCACATCGTCCGCGAATAAATAAATTTTATATTGTCGCTCTTTTAAAGTTATTCCATTAATATTAGGGTTTTGACGAATCCGAGCGGCTAATGGATTGATACTCAGTGTGTAAATGAGTGGTGAAAGAGGACATCCTTGTCTCGTTCCATTTTTTAGGAGAAACGCAGATGACAATAGACCGTTACTAAAAACTGTGGCTGAGGGGAGTAATAGAGAGCTTTAATTGCGGACAGGAAATTACCCTGGATTCCATAAGCTTGTAGGGAGGCTAACATGAAGTTCCAGGAAAGGCGATCAAACGCCGTTTTGGCGTCCAATGCTAGTAGGACTGAAGGAGTTTTGGTCGCATTAATATAATGAATTAAATTAATGGTGTGTCTGGTGTTATCTGCAGCTTGTCTCGTTGGTATGAACCCTACTTGATCTGGGTTGATGAGTGAGGTGAGGATCCTGTTTAGCCTATCCGCTAGCACCTTTGCAAACAACTTCAAGTCCGAATTAATCAAGGAAATTAAGCGGTAATTAGAGTAGAACGTATGATCTTTACCCGGTTTCGAGATTACAACAATTTTAGAGCGGGTGGAATCAGACAGGAAATGGCCTCCCTGAAGCACATGGTTAAACAAATCCTTGAGCCAAGGCAAAAGAGCGGTAGCAAATGATTTATAATATGTCGCTGGGAGACCATCTGGGCCCGGGGCTTTATGCGCTTTCTGAGATTTCAATGCCTTTTGAACCTCTTCTAATGTGATGTCGGCATTAAGCATCTGAGCCGCCCCAACATTCATTTTAGGCAAGTTACAGGAATCTAAGTAAGTTTGCATAAGCGAGGCCTGACTGACGCGCCTGGCTGTGGTAAATTATACAATTGATGGTAGTATTGTTCAAATATTTTATGAATTGCCCGTGGATCATGTAGCAAGGTGCCACTAGGGTCCCTCAGACCTGAAATCGCCTGCATGGTCCTTTTAGCTCTCAAATGATTAGCGAGTAAGGTATCTGCTTTATTGCCCTTCTCGTAAAAACACTGTTGTAGCCAGCGAAGCTTACGTTCTGTTTGCTCAGCTACCAAATTATGCAGTTCGCCTCTTACTTTTATTAATTTATTTAAAGTTATTTGATCAAGGGATAGCTTATGCTGTTTCTCTAAGAGGTGAAGTTGTTTAGTCATTGCTAAAGTATAAGCCTCTTGTTTCCTCTTATGTTGTGAGGCATATTGGATTATAGTACCTCTAATTACAGATTTGTGGGCCTTCCACAAAAGGGGTAAACTGACATCTGCAGTGTTATTTAATTCAAAATATTCGCCAATTTTAGCGGTAACCGCTTCCTGAAACTGTGGGAATCGCAGAAGCGTTTTGTTCAGCCTCCAGTTTGACCTGCCCACGGGAAAGCTCCCAATATCAAGGGTAATGGTTATCATTGAATGATCAGTCCACACGGTGAGGGTTTGAATAAGTGAGTCACAGGTGAACCACATTTCAATTCTTGAATAAGCATGGTGGGGGTGAGAATAAAAGGTAAAATCTTTTACAGTGGGGTGTAACGCCCTTCATGTATCAAATAGACCTGATTCAGTAATATGTCTGTTTAGAGCCTTTGACCCTGTGTGTGTGGTGGTTGTGAAGTCTAGTGACGATCTGGCCATAGTATGTGATATGACCGTATTAAAGACCTCGTCCAGTACTAATTGGCCCTTGCAAAAACCGTATGAAAAAACGATGATTGGCCTGTATTAGGTGCATATAGATTTGCAAGGGTTATGTCAGAAGGTCCCAGCCTACCTGTTAAAATAAGATAGCGGCCCTCTGCATCACCTATTGAGTTTGCAATCTCCAGCGGGACATTACGACTTATCAAAATTGCAGTGCCATTGCATATGGAGCTTGCATTTGCATAAAACACAGTAGGGTATAACTTTGTGGACAACGAGGGATGGCCGGCATCCTTCAGGTGTGTCTCCTGTAGGAAAACAATGTCAGCCTTAGCTTTGGATAAGGCAGCAAATAGCATTGACCTCTTTTGAGGGGTGTTCAGCCCTTTGGCGTTAACTGAGAGAAATGTCAGAGGCATGGAAAAAATAAGAATATACACGGCACCTGTGAAAAGGGAGTTGGAAAAGGTAAGTGTTTAAAAGAAATAGGGAAGTAGAAAAAGTCTGAGAAGGAGTGGAAAATAGGAAAAGGGAAGAGGGGCGAAGGGGTGGTAGCTAACTACACCCAGGTCCGGGTGGAGAGCTACTCTGTTACGAGTCGACACACCAAGTATCTGGACTCGAATGCTGGGGCTCTAACTGTAAGCTATGTAGTACAATACAGCAAGTGAGTAGGTTAGTGTGCTATAGTGTAGTTCATAATTATTAGAATTATACTCCCCTAGTCAAGGGGGAAAGTGGGTGACCAGAGAATGAGCGAACGGAAATAAGGGACCACCTAAGTGGATCCCCCTAAGGAACCAGTAACAGGAAAAAGAAAAACATTTCTATATTGTGACTAGGAAGAAAAACTCTGCGAAACATAGCTACAACATTTTAGCCTAATGGTCTAAGGTAATATGGTATTGTTGGAACGTTATGACATGAAACAAAAACTATATAACTCACAAAACCAACAATTCAGTTATACGTAGGAGCTTCTAATACCTAGCAGAAGGGAACTTCAAAACAAGGATACAATAGTTTCATTGCAGAGGTATTCTCAATCGCCTTGTGCAGTAAGTCCCAAACCACTGAGCAGACGTCGACCTTCCTCTGGTGTTTTAATCGCATGGGTATGGCCATTTGCTTCCACTAGCAGATGAAATGGGAATCCCCAGCGATAGCGGAAACCATGATCCCTGAGGACTTGTGTGACTCCTTTAAGGTCTCGACGTTTAGCGATGGTAGAAGGGGCCAAGTCCTGGTATATCTGGAGTTTATCTCCTTCAAACAGAATATGATTTGAGTTCCGGCTTGCTCTCACAACCTTCTCCTTAAGACGAAAAGACAGGAATTTAAGAACTATGGGCCTGATCCAGACCTACGCTGGTGTGCGTAGCGTATTATCGCCGAATGTACCACCGAAGCACGGCAATAGGCACTACCCTTGCTCGTACCCTAACTTTTGTGTTCTTTCCTGTGGCCGTCCGTACGTTCATTGCGTATAAACGACACTTGGCACGCCCATACTGTACAATTTAAATGGCTCCTTAACTCTATTCCTTAACTCTAGCGTCCATACGAACATCATAATATAAACACGCCCCTTCGTCGGTAAAAACACAAAGTATATGGATGCCCGAATCACCGCTATGAAAATCAGTGTTTTACTACCGGAAGTTGTCACCAGGCGCATGCGAGGTGCGTTTTTTCTGCTGATTTTACGCATACGATCAGCGTTAGCTCGCAAGCGTGCGTTGTTCTGGATCAGGCCCGATGTCCCTGGGGGGTTCTCCTTCTTTTGGTTTAGGTCTCAAAGCCCGATGTGCTCGTTATAGAGAGACATCGTTGTCTTCTGCTGATGGGAGGATGGAATGAAAAAGTCGGATTAAGTAGGGCTCGATATCTTTTGGTTCCACCGTTTCTGGGACATTTCTGATCCGAAGATTATTCCGTCTTTCTCTATTTTCTAACTCTTCATTCTTTTCTTTCAGAAATTCCACCTCTCTGCTTAGATAATCAAGGTCATGGTTTACACCCTCTTTGGACAGGTCTGAGATATCTTTCAGTAAAGCTCCAGCAGCCTTTTGTAATTCTGTAGCAAAGGAAGTTTTGAGGTCTAGGAAAAGGGCTTGAAGTGAACGAATGTCCGCTTTAGTGGATGGGGCCCCATCGAGATCCATTTCCTGGTCTGAGGATTCAGTGAGGGGGGAGGAAGGAGAGGCCTGGGCTTGGTATTTACCCTGTTTGGGAAAGTGCTGGGTAATCTCCACATTCCCTGCTTTCTTACTCCTTCCAGGGGTGTTTTGTGTGCTCATGTTGCTGAGAGAGAGTGTATTGAATGGTACAGAGAGTGTAACATACACTAGTATAGCTATTCAGATGGTTCCCAGGGGAACTCAAAGATGGAGTTAGTGCATCAAGCAAAATTATCCAGCTGATGAAAGTGTTTACTTGGAAAAGTCCACAACAAGAATTGCTGCAATCTGGCTTGGTAATGGCGTCTCCACTCCCCTCAATGCAGGTAAGTGGGGTCTGGCGTTGGTTATTGCTGAAAGGCAGCTTAACAGTATGGGGAGTGCTAGTGCGGCCTGCTCTCAAGGGGTCTTGAGGTGTTGTAGAACTGGCAACTAAGCCCCCAAGTACCCTTAATCTCCTTCACCCCTCTTTCACACACCTTTCACACACCTCTGATTGGCCCAGGCCCACAGGAGACAGGCTTAGGAAGGTCTCAAGGATACTGGCACCAACCTCCACCTTTGCCCGCTGTGCACCCTCTGTCGCCGCCTTGATGCCCGGGAAAGTCCGAACGCCTAGCAGTGGTCCGTGGGGGTGTCAGGTCGGGGCTATGTCAAGCCTGCACAGGAGCGATACCAGGGTGAGTCCTCGTCCGTCAGCGCCCAGCAGGGCGATACTGCCTCCTGATGTCTCCCTCCAAGATGGTGTTGCAGCGTCTCCGTATGGCCACTTCAGAAGGCCCAGCCGCGGCAATCAATGCAGCCTCCCAAGGTCCGGATCCCCCCAATGCGGCGTTCACCAGGCTGGCGGTCCCCCACAACCCCTGGGCTCTGTTCCGTTACAGGTGTATTGGAAGTCTGATGTCTGATGTCCCGCCAGGAAGACAAAATGCTGTGTGCGCTCAAGGCCTGACTGGGATCCACACGCGATAGGCTGCAGAAGGTTCAGGGCGCGTAATTACCCCTCCGGCGGGGAGGAGAAGTCCACTCTTGGTCCCCGCTATCATGTTCCGCTGACAGGTAGGAGTGGGGAGGACCGTGGAGTGTGCCCCAAAACTGCTCCAACAACAGCTACACGGAGAGAGCTCTCACAAGGCACGTCCGCTCGCCATCTTGGTCAGGCCACCCCTTCCAGGCCACC